>CM051262.1:70711637-70755062 GCA_027921565.1 Artemia sinica
TGTAGCTGTGTTGGCCTCAGGTTGGCTTGAGTGCTGTGGTGAGTTTTTTTTTATTAGTCAGTCTAGTAGTAGTAGTAGTATCTTCTCCAAGCTGAGACGGTGTAAAAATAGAAAGAGACGAGGTAGGCGGATTTGGTCTTGCTGTCGCCTGCTTAAATCCTGTATCAACAGGACCTTAAGTTCCATAAGGTAACCAGTTCCTGTAATTCAAGCCACCCGCATTTAATTGAGTCACCTGTGCTGATTACACGGCGAAGGTTCGGTATTCAATGCCAAGGAATTTCTTCACCAGCTAGCCGAACCTGTCCAATATAGGGGAGTCTTTAGCTCTTAAGAACAAATAAAAAAAAATATTTCACTCAAGTAGTTGCCGAAGGGGGAAGACAAACGTGAAGTCTCATTAATATTGTTTCTCAGCAGAAATACCTATAACGAAGTTGTCCATATTTTTTTTAAATTTTTTAAAAAATAATGTTCATACCCCCATCAGTGTCCCCTATCTGAGACGTGTTCTCCAAAGCTGGTCAGCCGAGTGGTTAATGAAAACAATTTCATTCGTGGTAACGAACTGTAAGTTAAAGGAAAGCACCCGACTTCAGCCCATATTAGTAACCGAAACCCCTCCGAAACTCTAAAAAATGGAAATTTTTGTGATAGCAAAATAGATACATCAAAAAAAAAGAATTAACTTTCTTATGGTGATTCCAGATATATAAAATTCCTGTTTTTAAGGTTCAATTGTACCGACAAAAAAAGCTTACCAGCCATGATAAGATTGTGGTCTGTGATTTTCAGAGAAAGGGGGGAATAACACCCCAAAAAAGTCAACAGGATAGCCCTCCATGAAAAAAAAATCATACCATCAGATTAGGAATAGTGAACCATAAGTGGCCAAAAATGTCGGGAGCGGCAAAAAATAACAAAAAAAAGAAACAAAAAAAAAAACAAAAATAAAAAAAAGCCCCCCCCCCTGCAACACCTCCTTTCCCCCCCAAAAAAATCCATTTACCTTCAAAAATAATGGGGATTTACTTTATTCAATTTAAAATGGAAATTTTTCCTCAATATCTGGAGGAAAAATTCGTTTTTACAATCTTTCCCAACAAAACTCTGCCTTCATCAAACATAAAGTGGTTTACCCGTGTTGTTCACAAAGACTATCCTCCTTTAAGCCACTTACTAGGAATAGGACTCCAGGAACAAAGACTTGACCCACGAATACTTAACCTTCGATGTACTACTAGTAGCACCGGGTTTATATTCTTTTGTTGAATTAATTAAAAAAAACTTCTCCGAAAAAAATAAGTTTTTTTACAAGGGGGGAGAGGGGGGGGAAAGGGTGGAAAAAAAAAAGGTTAAAAGGCCATTTTTTTAAAACTTAAGCCTCAGGAGATACAAATTCCTTGTTTAAAATTCAAACTCAAAACGACCAGAAATTACTTTGATTAAAGGAATTATAAATGAAACCCAAAACGAACAGAAATTAACATATAATATATATAAACAATCCATAGCTAAAAAAACATACAAACAAGTTAAAACAATAATATACAATGAATAAATAGATGTTAAAGCGAAGTTAATGCCTTTAGATTGAACTATGAAAAAATAAAAAAATTAAGCTTAAAACGGAAAACAAAATATTTGTGCTATTTAAAGTAAGTATAAATGATGGTGGTGGATTTGTTGATGAACTTTCGAATTAAACTCAAAACGACACCAGAAATTAAATAAAACAATCAATGCCGAACAAACATACAACTATATATTAATTTATGTTTGCTGTGTTGTTTTTGTTGTTTTTTGTTTGGTTAAATGGGGATTGTTTTTTTTGCTTTTTTTTTTATTGTTGTTTGCTTGTTTTTGTATTTTGTTTTTTCTGATGGTGTCTTGTTTATTTGTAAATGATAAATAAACTTTAAAACGAGTGAAACACATAAATTGAATATGCAAAAATATCAAGTTTGAATCGAATATACAAAATAACTAACAAAACAAAGAGTTTTTGGGTTTCGTTCATCCAACTGACAGAGAGCCTCCTTTCCTCCCTCTATTTCCCCCCTCCCTCCCCCTTTTCTTAAAAACCTACTTGCGTCATTGGCGCTTTACTGTGACCAAAAAACAATTCTTTGGAAAATATTTTTTTTTTCACTTTTATTATAACTCTTTAAGAGACAATCAAAAATTAAAATTAGCCCAGGACCCCCGACTGGGAGATTAAATATCCAGCATAGGTATATTAAATTGACAAGGACCCATTTTTTTTTCAGTATAACTCTCAATAGAATGTTTTTTCATGTAAACTTTGTCATTTTCGAAATTTTTTTTCAGTTAAAGAAGTACAAATTTTCTTTATTTTTTTTTATTATTCTTTTTTTGTGTTTTTTCTCCTTTTTTTTTTATTATTTTATTTTCTTTTATTATTCTGGCTTTGTAGAAAGATAGGGGTCTTTTGAAACCCTACTCACCATTAATTTTTAAGCGTTCGTTTTTTGGGGGGGGGAAGGAGTTTGACTCTAATATTTATTTTAATTTTTGTTCGTTTTGGGTTTCATTTATTTATTGGATACTGATTGGGGTTAGTTCTCGGCTTGGTAGATTATATGATAGTCCGGACGCCAGGTGTTTGAAAATGTGAAACCATACCACGACGGAAATGGTGTGGGCTGCTCCGAGAGGAATTAGCCTACCCTCCCACCCCTTAAATTGACCATGCGGATTTCAAAAAATACCAATGAGCACTTGCTTGCGAGTGGTGCAGTGGAACAATCCAAAACTTGACATTTATTATACTTGTGGTGTTTTTTTCATGCAAGAAAAAATGCATGTTCCAGAAAGTTTGAGGTGCAGTTTTCTGCTCAAATAGAAATGCCTAGAAGCCATAGAATGTTTTCATAACAAACTAACACAATTAGTTTACAAAAAAAATGGCAGAGTTTAAAAAAAAAAAAAAAATCGCCAAAAAACTATATGAGTCTGAACAGTCTTGGAAAAGTATAAAAAAAAAAAAAAATCAAATTGAATATTAGATATATAATGATATTAATTGTTGAAAGAATCCATCAGTTCAAAGATTTTTTTTCTCTGTAATTTTTATTTTCATTTTCAAGGCTGTAAGAACTGGAAAATAATAAATTTGTAATATATGAGTTATTCGTTTTCAGTGACAGCACCAAAATGACGCAGAAGGCTTTAGGTTTTTACAGTTAAAGGAGGGGGGGGGTAGTATCCAAATTTTGGTTGTAGTTTGAAAACTATATTTGTCTTGACCAATCTTGAAAAAAAACGAATAAATTAAAAACTGAATATTTGATGCATAATGATATTAAAATTGCTAAAAGCTCATCAGTTCAAAATTTACTGTAATTTTAATATTATTTTCAATATTAAGGTACAAAAGAAAACATTTGTAATATAATTCGTTTTTCAGTAAAGCGCCAATGACGCAGTAGGTTTTAGGCTTCTGCAGTGAGGACGATACCAAACTCTTGTTTGTAGTTATTTTTATTCGATTCCAAACTTGATTTGCATATTCAATTTTAAGTTTCACTCGTTTTAAGATTTATTTATTCATTTACATTAATATATTGTATGTTTGTTCGCATTGATTGTTTATTTAATTATCTGCTCGTTTTTGAGTTTCATTTATACTTTAATAGCAAAGTATTTGTATTCGTTTTTTAAGCTTGATTGTCATATTCAATCTAAGCATTACTCGCTTTAAAGATCTATTTATTCATTTATATTATTACTTGTTGTATGTTTTTTTTGCTATGATTGTTTATTTAATTTCTGTTCGTTTTTTGGGTTTCATTTATTCTTTGTAATAGTAATTCTGGTCGTTTTGAGTTTGAATTTTAACAGGTATTTGTATCTCCTGAGCTTAAGTTTAAAATGGCCTTTACTTTTCTTTGAAAAAACTTATTTTCGGAAAGTTTTTTTAAATTAATTTTTGTTCGTTTTTAATTGCAAAAAATTTCAAGTTTTTATGGCATGGGGGGGGGGTGCATACTGTCCGATTATTCTTTTTTTTTATTTTGACTTTAAAAAAAAACGGATCTAGAACTTTCAATTTAAATCGAATGAGGCTTTTTTCAAATTCTATACGATTACCTCTTTGATAAAATCCTTTTATATGAACAATAGACAGCTTGCATAACTTGTGGACAGCGATTGGCAACAATGAAATGGATTGAAAAAATAGCTTCAATAAGGGAGTTTAGACCATTCACTTGGCTGACACAAAGGGATCACGACTGTTTGGAATTGACCTTTAATAGGAATTTGTGTGCCAAAGCAATTTTGCATCTATCACAGAGTATGTATTTTTAACATTATAATTGGATAATTATAATAGATTTCCTATGTGTTCTTCCCATACAAAACCCTTCCCATAAGTTATATAAACCCCCCTTAATAAGTTTATGCCCCAGGGCATAACTTACAACGAATATAACGCCCTACCCCTGGGCCCTGGTGGGCTGTGTCGACAAACGGAGTTTTTTGTTATCAGAACTTTGAACTATTTTAACAAAATGTCTATCTCAAATTTTTATCTGAATCATTTAGGGCGTGGAGGAGGGAGAGGGGCTAGTTGCCCTTCAATCTCTTTTGACTCTTAAAAAACGTGAACAAGAACTTTCAATTTCCAATCAAATGAGCCCTCTCTAAAAGTTTATACGAGCATCCCTTCCATAAGAAATAATATGAAGGATTCGGAAAATCCTTAAATTACAACCCTTGCCTGAGGGCTTTGGGGGAGTTGTAATCCTCAAAGAACTAATTTCCAGAACTTAAAACTACGTTTAATAAAATGGCTGTCTTAAAATTTTTATGGATGTGTTTGGGGAAAAGGTGGGGCGTGAGAGGGAGGGGGTTAGTTGCCCTGAAATCACTTTCGACTATTACAAAGGGCACTAGCCCTCGGAATTTCCAATCGAATGAGCCTTTTTTGAAGTTTTCTACGACACTGCCTTCTATAAAAACCTTATATGCCCCCAGGGTATAACTTAAAAACCCTTGCCCTGAGGGTTTGTGGGGGATTGTCCTCCTCAAAAACATATTTTCTATCTAGAAATCAACTACGCTGAACAAAATGGTTATCTCAAAATTTTGATTGGATGTGTTTGGGGGAATGATGGGCGTGGGGGGGGGGGGCTAGTTGCCCTCCAATCACTTTCGACTATTAAAAAGGGCACTAGCCATTTGAATTTCCAATTGAATGTGCCTGTTTTGAAGTTTCTACGACAACGCCTTCTATAAAAACCTTATATGCCCCCGGGGCATAACTTAAAACTCTTGTCCTGAGGGTTGTAGGGAGGGTCCTCCTCAAAAATATATTTTCTATCTGGAAATAAACTACGCTGAACAAAATGGCTATCTAAAGAAATTGATGGATGTGTTTGGGGGAATGATGGGCGTGGTGGGGGCTAGTTGCCCTCCAATCACTTTCGACTATCAAAGAGCACTAGCCCTTTAATTTCCAATTGAATGAGCCTGTTTGAAGTTTCTACGACAACGCCTTCTATAAAAACCTTATATGCCCCCAGGACATAACTTAAAACCTTGCCCTGAGGGTTGTGGGGGAGCGTCCTCCTCAAAAATACATTTTAAATCTGGAAATCAACTACGCTGAACAAAATGGCATTCTCAAAATTTGATTGGATGTGTTTGGGGGAAGATGGGCGTAGGGGGGGGGGACTAGTTGCCCTCCAATCACTTTTGACTATTAAAAAGGGCACTATCCCTTTGAATTTCCAATCGAATGAGCCTTTTCTGAAGTTTCTTTGACAAAGCCCTCTATAAAAACCTTATATGCCCCCAGGGCATAACTTAAAAAACCCTTGCCCTGAGGGTTGTGGGGGATTGTCCTCCTCAAAACATGTTTTCTATCTGAAAAACCAACTACGCTGAACAAAATGGCTATCTCAAAAAATTGTGATTGGATGTGTTTGGGGGAATGATGGGCTGGGGGGGGGGGCTATTTGCCCTCCAATCACTTTCGACTATTAAAAAGGGCACTATCACTTTGAATTTCCAATCGAATGAGCCTTTTTTTTTGAAGTTTCTATGACAAAGCCTTCTATAAAAACCTTATATGCCCCCAAGGCATAACTTAAAACCCATGCCCTGAGGGTTTCTGGGGAGTGTCCCCCTCAAAAACATATTTCCTATGTGGAAATTCAACTACGCTGAACAAAATGGCTATCTCAAAATTTTGATTGGATGTGTTTGAGGAAATGATGGGCGTGGGGGGGGGGGGCTAGTTGCACTCCAATCACTTTCGACTATTAAAAATGGCACTAGCCCATTAATTTCCAATCGAATGAGCCTGTTTTGAAGTTTCTACGACAACGCCTTCTATAAAAAACCTTATATGCCCTCAGGGCATAAACTTAAAACCCTTGCCCTGAGGGTTGTGGGGGAGTGTCCTCCTCAAAAATATATTTTCTATCTAGAAATCAACTACTCTGAAACAAAATGGCTATCTGAAAATTTTGATTGGGTTGTGTTTTGGGGAAATGATGGGCGTGGGGGGGGGGTAGGGGGCTAGTTTACACTCCAATCACTTTCAACTATTAAAAACGGCACTAGCCCATTAATTTCCAATCGAATGAGCCTGTTTTGAAGTTTCTACGACAACGCCTTCTACAAAAAACCTTATATGCCCCCAGGGCATAACTTAAAAACCCTTGCCCTGAGGGTTGTGGGGGAGCGTCCTCCTCAAAAATATATTTTCTATTTGGAAATCAACTACGCTGAACAAAATCGCTATCTGAAAATTTTGATTGGATATGTTTTGGGGAAATGATCGGCGTGGGGGGGGGGGGGGGGTGGAGGGAGCTAGTTACACTCCAATCACTTCGACTATTAAAAAGGTCACTAGCCCTTTAATTTCCAATAGAATGAGCATGTTTTTGAAGTTTCTTACGACAACGCCTTCTATAAAAACCTTATATGCCCCAGGGCATAACTTGAAACCCTTGCATTGAGGGTTGTGGGGGAGTATCCTCCTCAAAAATATATTTTCTATCAGGAAATCAACTACGCTGAACAAAATGGCTATCTCAAAAATTTTGATTGGATGTGTTTGTGGGAATGATGGGCGTGTGGGAGGGGGCTAGTTGCCCTCCAATCATTTTTCGACTATTAAAAAGGGCACTAGCTTTTTGAATTTTCTAATCGAATGAGCCTGTTTTGAAGTTTCTACGACAACGCCTTCTATAAAAAACCTTATATGCATCCAGGGGGTCATAACTTAAAACCCTAGCCCCAAGGGTTGTGGGGGAGTGTCCTCCACAAAAAGACATTTTTCTATCTGGAAATCAACTACGCTGAACAAAATGGCTATCTCAAAATTTTGATTGGATGTGTTGTGGGAATGATGGGCGTGTGGGAGGGGGCTAGTTGCCCTCCAATCATTTTTCGACTATTAAAAAGTTCAAGGCACTAGCTTTTTGAATTTCTAATCGAATGAGCCTGTTTTGAAGTTTCTACGACAACGCCTTCTATAAAAACCTTATATGCCCCCAGGGCATAAATTAAAACCCTTGCCCTGAGGTTGTGGGGGAGTATCTTCCTCAAAAATATATTTTCTATCTGGAAATCAACTACGCTGAACAAAATGGCTATCTCAAAATTTTTGATTGGATGTGTTTGGGGGAATGATGGGCGTGGGGGGGGGGGGGGGGGGGCTAGTTGCCCTCCAATCATTTTCGACTATTAAAAAAGAGCACTAGAACTCTCGAATTCCAATCGAATGAGGGCCCCTTTTAAGTTTCTACGACGACTCTTCTATATGAAGTGCCTCTGGGAAAAAAAAAATAATAAAACATTGGAGCCGTATGGCCTTTACCTATAGGCAACGCTTTACAGCGTTGCCTCTGAAAGAAGCCGTCAAGTACATAACGTAATGGATACTAATAGTGGAAGTCAGCAAAACACCTGAAATACGTAACGGTCAACACCAAAGACTTTTTCTATAGTACAAAGAGTACACTGATGCTATGCGCGATCAAAGAGTTAGTTCAGACGTTTGGGGAAAACGCATGGGATTTCTATAGAGAGAATAGGGAGAATGTTCATACGTATCTGAACTGCAAATATTGGCAAAAATTCAAACATCAGAAAGTCATGACGGAGGGTGGATACAGACTTTGAGGTTGCTTATTTAGCTAAAAGAAGTGTCAACTTTTCTTGTAGTCTGAACTTGAGGCATACATACAAAAAGATGATAATCTTAGGCAGCGCAATCATACTGCCTAAGTAGAGAACGATGTTGGCACAATGTATTTTTTTCCATACCAGGGCACTTCGTATCGAAGGAGTTGTCGTAGAACTTCGAAAGGCGCTCGTTCGATTAGAAATTGGAGTGGCTATTGCCCTTTCTAATAGTCGAAAGTGATTAGAGGGCAA
The DNA here is from genome assembly GCA_027921565.1 of Artemia sinica. Classification (NCBI taxonomy): domain Eukaryota; kingdom Metazoa; phylum Arthropoda; class Branchiopoda; order Anostraca; family Artemiidae; genus Artemia; species Artemia sinica. Next base: position 70,720,053 of record CM051262.1, read on the forward strand.
CTAGCCCCCCCCGCCCTTCATTCCCCAAAACACATCCAATCAAAATTTTGAGATAGCCATTTTGTTCAGCGTAGTGATTTCCAGATATAAAATATGTTTTTGGGGAGGTTACTCCCCCACAACCCTCAGGGCAAGGGTTTTAAAGTTATGCCCCGGGGGCATATAAGAACGATGTTGGCACAATGTATTATTTATTATTTTTTTTTTCCTTTAGAGCTGGGCCCTTCGTATCAAAGAAGTTGTCGTAGAAACTTTGAAAAAGGGCTCATTCAATTGGAAATTGGAGTGGCTTGTGCCCTTTTTAATAGTCGAAAGTGATTGGATGGCAACTACACCCCTTCCACGCCCACCATTTTCCCAAAGACATCCAATCAAAGTTTTGAGATAGCCATTTTGTCAGCGTAGTTGATTTCCAGATAGAAATTATGTTTTTGAGGATGATACTCCCCCAGAGCCCTCAGGGCAAGGGTTGTAAATTATACCCTGGGGGCATATAAGGTTTTTATAGAAGTCGTTGTCGTAGAAAACTTCAAAGAAGGCTCATTCGATTGGAAATTCAAAGGGCTATTGCCCTTTTTCATAGTCGAAAGTGATTGGAGGGCAACTAACCCCCCTCTCACGCCCACGTTTTCCCCAAAAACATCCAATCAACAATTTGAGATAGCCATTTTATTCAACATAGTTTTAAGTTCTGGAAAATAGGTCTTTAAGGATGACAACTCCTCCCCCTTACAGCCCTCAGGGCAAGGGTTGTAAGTTATGCCCTGGGGGCATATATGGTTTTTATAGAACGCATTGTCGTAAAAACTTCAAAAAGGGCTCATTCGACTGGAAATTGAAATGGCTAGTGTCCTTTTTAATAGTCGAAAGTGATTGGAAGGCAACTAACACCCCTTCCACGCCCACCATTTCCCCAAACACATCCAATAAAAATTATGAGATAGCAATTTTGTTCCATGCAGTTTAAAGTTGAGGAAATTATATCTTTGAGCAGGAAGCTCCCCCACAGTCTTCAGGGAAGGGTTAAAAGTTATTCCCTGGGGGTATATAAGTTTTTATTGAAATCTTTGTTGTAGAAACTTGAAAAAGGGTTCGTTCAATTTGAAATTCAAAGGGCTAGTGCCCTTTTTAGAGTCGAAAGTGATTGAGGGCAACTAACCCCCCTCTCACACCCACCTTTTCTCCAAAACATCCAATCAAAATTTTTAGATAGCCATTTATTCAAACGTAGTTGAAAGTTTTGGAAATTAGATCTTTAAGGATGACAAAACACTCCCCCTCACAGCCCTCAGGGCAAGGGTTGTAAGTTATGCCCTGGGGGCATATATAAGGTTTTTATAGAAGGCGTTGTCATAGAAACTTTCAAAACAGGCTCATTCGATTAGAAATTCAAAAAGCTAGTGCCCTTTTTAATAGTCGAAAATGATTGGAGGGCAACTAGCCCCCTCCCCCACACGCCCATCATTCCCCCAAACACATCCAATCAAAATTTTGAGATAGCCATGTTGTTCAGCGTAGTTGATTTCCTGATAGAAAATATATTTTTGAGGAGGATACTCCCCCACAACCCTCAAGGCAAGGGTTTCAAGTTATGCCCTGGGGGCATATAAGGTTTTTATCGAAGGCGTTGTGTCGTAGAAACTTCAAAACATGCTCATTCTATTGGAAATTAAAGGGCTGGTGCCCTTTTTAATAGTCGAAAGTGATTGGAGTGGAAACTTCAAAAGGGCTCATTCAATTGGAAATTGAAAGGGCTAGTGCCTTTTTTAATACTTGAAAGTGATTGGAGAGCGACTAACGCCCCTTTCACGCCCACCATTTTCCGAAAAACACATCCAATCAAAATTTTGAGATATCTATTTTGTTCAACGTAGTTGAAAGTCCTGGAAATTTGGTCTTTTAGGATGATGATCCCATCAGGGCCCTCAGTGCAAGGGTTGTAAGTTATGCCCTGGGGGCATATAAGGCTTATATAGAAAGTTGTTGTAGAAAATTTCAAAAAGGACTCATTTGATTGGAAATAGCCCTTTTTAATAGTCGAAAGTGAGTGGATAGTAATTAACCCCCCTCTCACGCCCACCATTTCCCCAAAAACATTCAATCAAAGTTTAGAGATAGCCATTTTGTTCAAAGTGGTTGAAAGTTTTGGAAATCATGTATTTAAGGATGACAAACCCCCCAGAGCCCCCAGGGCAAAGATTGTAAGTTATGCCCTGGAGGCACATAAGGTTTTTTACAGATGGAGTTGTCGTAAAACTTCAAAAGGGGCTCAATCAGTTGGAAATTGAGAGGATTAGTGCCTTTTTTAATAGTTGAAAGTGACTGGAGAGCGACTAACGCCTGTAGCGATAAAAATTTAGACTGGTACAATTGCGGCAATGAAGCCTGGGGCCACAAATGTAATATTATGCTTTAAGGCTGTGAACTTACACCTTATAAGTTCTCCGATAGCGCCACTTATAGCGCTAAGGACTGTGCCATATGTAATATTATGATCTAAAGCGGTATACCGATCGTGCCACTCGTTGAAAGCGAGAAAATAAAATGCAGAATTGTGGTAGGTTAGGAATCCTCCAACTATCCATCCGGGAGCGTGACCTCGCCTCCTCGAGTTATCTTCTCGTCAATTACCTCTAATGTTATGTAGAAATCAGATCCCTGGGAACGTACCTTGGAGGCATACGAACTAATTATCTGTCATGTGAATAGGTAGAGACATATAAAAATAAGGTAAACACCAGTAGAAAAAGCAATATTTTTATTATGACTTACATATTTAGGTGTAAAGCAGTGTTTCACTTCAATGACAACGACAAAGGCAAGGATAAATTGGCTCTCAAAGATAATGTTCAGGGCAGTAGAGACAATCCATAATTGATAACGAAAAACAGTTTTTTCACTATATCACACAAATAAAACTCCTGCGCATTACTAGCTTTTTTCACGATTGGCCCATGTCCTGTGGAGGGGGCCGCTACTTTGTAATTATGTTCGCAAACGTACATCATTTTGCGGACTGTTCGTCCAATAATTTGTTTTTTTAAATATATTTCTGATGATTCTAACGTTCACACTCTCTTATACCTTAGACTTCCTGCGAAACATTGTATCTATCATTTTTCTTATTACCAAAGATCTTAGCGAAATTCAAAACCGTCTAGCGTCATTGTTTGACTGAAGCTAAAATGCAATTTCTCTTTTTGCTGATTAAGAATTTAGACTCTTGGAAACAGTATTTGAACTCAATTAGGGGACGTTTAATTTCTGTCGGAATTATCTTTAGAAAAAAGGAATTTTTATTTTTTTGTATTTTAAATATATCACATTTTACTCACGGTACATATTACCCTACCCAATATTTAATGACGTCCCGTCATTAGGACTTGCTTGCCCTTGGGTTTTTGAAATATTCGCTATTTATTTACTATTTGTCCTACGTAATTTTAATTGACATTGTATTATTTTATACTTTTATATAAGCTTAATCAGGAGTGCTAAAAATTTTCTCTATTACTTTTCTTATTTTATTCTACATCCCTATCTAAAATTCATCTACCGGACTAATGTTATTCATGGTTCTAGCCTAGCTACTATACTAAAGATTTTTTTTCTACATCTAACACTGATTACTTTTACATTTCCAACGAGGTTGGGGCTATTCTACCTTTACATGAGATTTATTTTTTGAGAATTCACCTTTTACAAGTATTTTTTTTTGATTTTGCTGACTATAGGGCACACTGCTTTCTATCTACGCTAAATTAAATGTATAGTACAACAACGCTACACATAACTCTATCTGAACATCTAACACTACATACAAGAACGATTTAAAACACACAATATTATGTTTACCACGTTCACTGGTAAGCATTAGGACACTTTCACTGGGGAAGTTTGCTATGTAATATTAATGATAGAATATTGAAATTTTTGAGTTATCAAAGTTATTAAGAAGCAACATATGTAAATTCACACCTATTTCATCACCTTCGAGTCTCTTTAGCGTACTCAATCCTTCTGTTGTAAATTATTGTCCTTCACTCTTTTCGTCTTAGCAAAAATTTTTAAAGCACGTACGATATGGTTTCTTCATGGAACAGTTCAAGCATGATTGTGTTAACACGACAAGCTTTCCCTAATTGTCAGATTGAAATAATACTTCCAACTACAGGTATGGGAATATGCTATCAGAGTTCATTCTCACCTGCTTTTTGATAGTTCATAGGGTGCCTTATCATTAAGGGGGTTGAACACCGGGTCTGTGTTCATTTTTTTCTCAGCATATCATTTTTGTGGATATTTTAAAGCGCATAGAGAATGGATTTCTCGTATAAAATTGTTCATTCGTGCACTTAGGGATCACAGTTCTCTTATAAAATTGTTAGTGCATGGCTTGTGTCTATTAAACTTTGTGGTGATTCCTTAGTTAATCACAGGGGAATTGAAGTTTGGATTGGAATGGGTCGACGTCAAACTTTAGTGACTCCTTCAACATATTGTCTTTAACTTGCGGGAGGATTATTTTGTCACTAAGGGTTAATCACTGGGGTTAATTTTGGTTTCCATAATTCAGTGGCTGGTTTCCAGGTCCATTTGTCAGAAATTATCTCTTAACATTTACAGGATAACCGAAATATGAACTTTTCACATAGAGGGGCTAGGATGGATTCCGAGAGATGGTCGAAAGGGATTCGACGCGTGAGTCTGTGACACATAAATAATTTTTGGGGTCATCAAATATCATAACTATACGGTCGTATGGTATACGGGTCCATAATGATTATCAAAGGCGATATTTATGTACTTATATCTTGTACTGGTCGATGCGGCTCTCAGGACTTATGTGATTATATAGTTCGATAATGCACTGGATACTGAGATTCAAATATAATGTTACCTGATACATAATATGGTTCATGGTCGAGGAAACAACGATCAAAAGGTAACTGTAATTTTCGTAGACGAAGCTGGGATGAAAATTGGCTGGAGTCTATGGTGAGTACTCTTCGTTGGTTGAGGTATGATGAAAATAGATGCTACTAGGTTGTATCTGCACTGGACAACTCATTGTAATGATTGATATCCAATATGTCAATCCACTTCCTGTAATAAAAATAACGAGGTAAAATCACACGTTCTTTAAAACAAATAGTCATAATATATAATTAAAAATACGATTAGGTGCATTTAGGGTGAATGTTACCCTACAAGATAATATAAAAAGATACACTTATATTACTGCATAAACACTGGTTTTAATAAAACAACATTATTATCATGTTGGTCTCATACATATAATTCCCATTGGGAAATCTAAGACAGAGATGTTTTCAGATTTGTTTTGAGAAAGGAAACAACGATAAAAGACTTATTTAATTCTTCAATACTTATTTAATTCTCCCTTAGATTTAAAAAAAATCCTTTAAACATAAGTTACTCTACATTGTTAAGTTTGAGGTCTAATTTTACAACATATTTCATGCCTGCATTGTTCACGCACGTCCGTGCTGTTTAAGAAACGCATGTTGCAGCGTCACAGCCACACGGTTTTACGTAAACAACCTTACAATGATGGGGAACAAGACATAGCAAGGACGAGTGCAGACCTCTATACCCACTCGCTTTTTAATGTCTTCCCTTTTCTTGGCTTAGACGTTCTAATGGGGTTCCGGGTTTAACTTCTGCATTTCAGCCGTTTCCCGATGTTCTTCTTTTGGTTTTCGCCTTCTTAGTCTCAGGATTTTTTCCATAATTCAGAGTCAATAAGGTTCTTATGGTCAGGGAAGTCGCGAATACGAAACATACGGTCAGTAGTATATTCCACCAGATATTGGTTGAGAACAATCCGTATCTATTATTCACATACGTTAATCTCTTGGTCTTCATTTGTAAATAGGGGGATTTGGGAATCTAATACTTCTCTTATTTGTTTAAGCCTTAATGTCCCTTTATTCTTTTCTATTTGGACCATATCGAGGTTTTCATTTCCTCGTTTTCTATATTGGGAATAGTGCACGACAGTTAATTGCCTTGAAGTTGGTTATTTTGGGACTTATTATCTTTGTGCTCGTGGTAATTAACGGCGTTCGAACAGTTGACTCTTTAGTTACAAGTCGACATCCTTGTTTTATAGTTATCGTACCCACATTTTGTAACAGTTATTCTGTTTTGTAACTTGGGTCTACTCTTTCTGTATTATTATAACAAGACAAAGTTCCAACAGTTTCTCTTGGAACAGAAAATAACCAAAGATCATTTCTAAGGTGTATGAATATTTCTCGCTTAGTACTTCCTTTCACGGCTTCTTTCATTTGAACTGGATACATCGTACTGGAATGGTACGGGTAGACTTTTTATATTAAAGAAAATTATTCGAATTAATATATGCAATGTGACTTTTTAATTAGAATTTGTTTTCGGGAACTGATATATGTGAACAGACGGTACCAGACAGTTTTGATTCATGCGAAGCCTTGATATATGTTGAACAAAATTTTTCTACACGATTTTTATAGTTGTATGATTTTTACTTGTGAGCTAAAAGTTTTCAAATTATAATTCCTTTATGACGTCTATCCCTTAAAATCTCTTAATCCTATACTGATTAAGTGTAATTCCATCTATCGGGTTTTTTAACCGTTCTACCCGATTGTGTCGTTACTTTCTCCTCGACTTCTTGCGGTTTTTTTCTTTTTTCGGTTTTTCTAGCGAAATAAGATCAAACTTTTTGTATTGTTTTTTCAAAAATTCTTGCCCTTTTAATTTTGTCTCTTTCGCAGTCCGTGCGCAGCTGCTGAAGTCGGTTTTGATTTTCTATTCCTTTAATTACCATATGGTCTGATTCACCGCCAGATTCTTCGGAACTGGTTTCCGACGAATCCAGATTAGAACTTTTAGAGGTGGCACTTTTTGAGGTATCACCTGCCCTTCCTTCGTAAATCTCTACTCCTCTGAAAGTAGAAGGTTTATTCTCTAAGTCCTCGCTTTGAGTTTTCAACTCGGGAGATTTGAAAGATTCTTGAGAGCTTTGAAAGGAATCAAGAGTTTTTGCGGGGTTCCTTCACTGTTTAAATGCCATGTCTTCAGGGGGAAGGGGCATTCTTTGCACTAAGGTTTCCCTCCATGAAGTCCACTGTTTAGGCTTGACCTTGGACACAGTTATATCATGGTATTGTCCTTGCTGGTCATCCTTGGGAGTTTTATTCTCGGGCAATGTACTTTGACTCGTTTTTATTGGGTAATTTATTAAATCCAAAGCTTCTCGCAGATTTGTTTTAGTTGAATCTTTGGAGGAGTTTTCTTTACAGTAATACCCGGAGTTTCTACAGCTCTGTTCAATTCCTCCTGCAATGACAGGGGCCTTTCTATTGTGTGTTGCAGGGGAGACCATGTCGTCTGGAAATCTTTTGGGGGGACAAGGGGTCGAAATTCTATCAGGGAAAAATTGGGTTTTTGGAGATATTGTATAATCTAATTCTCCTGCGCTCCCCGATGATGAACTTTTGGGGCTTTTGGCGTTTTTATTCTCACTGGTATTAAGGATTTTCTTTTAGGAATAACTAAGTTTTTCATAGCTAAAAATTCTTCAAAGTTTTCCTCATCGCTCTCATTCTCGAAATAGTCTTGCTTGAAATTAAAGGGTTTAGCTCTGCCAATCTTGATTTAGGGGGCTCATTTCTGCATCTGACGAATCAGTAGAGGAGGGTCGTGATACCCATCTCTCTGGAAATTTGGCTCTTTTTATTCGGCTAACATGCGCCTTGTAAGTTCTTCCGCTATCGGGGTTCACCATTTTAAAAGTATAAATCGTTATCGTACTTTTTGACTATTCTGTACGGTCCAGATATTTGTTGGAAAGTTTTTTGCCTTCCGTTTTTGCCCCGTTCTTTAGGTAGACGCAGTCTCCTATTTTGAAATCTATGCTCCCTTGACTTTGGGTTGGTTTCTTAGCTCTTGGTTTATTTTTACATTTTTCCAACTCTTGCCTAACTATTTTATAAGTTTCCCCTCATCCTATTTATGAATTCTTGTTTGTAATCCTCCGAGTTACTGTAATATTGCCGGGATTCAATAATCTCGTCATAGGGGATTATAAAATCACGACCAAAAAGTAAATAAAATGGATTGTCTTTAGTTGTTTCTGAATAAGCAGTATTGATTACGTTAGTTAAATAAGGTAAGAATTGATCCTAATCATTCCTGTTGTCTTTTGTATAAATGCTTAATACACTCGAAAATAGTTTATGCCTATTTTCTATTTTACCATTAGCTTGTGGGTGATACGGTGATGTCACCAATTTCTCTATGTTAAAAAAACTCATTAAGTCTTTTGTTACTTTTGAAACAAAGTTGCTTCCGTTGTCACTTAAAACCTTATTTGGAATGCCAAAATTTGAAAATAATTTCGCCAACGCCTTACTTGTGGCGTAAGCGCCTTGACTTTTTAATGTTTTTGCAAAGGTAAATCCAGAAAAGTGATCTATAACTGAAAGAATACAAGTATGGCCTCTGTTGGAAACAGGCAAGCCTCCGATGGTTCCATATAAATCAAATGAGACAATATCGAAGGGGAATCTCGCTACCGGGGCTCTTCCCATAGGAGGATTAGGATAAGCTTGGGTTTTTTTTCTTAAGTTACAGGCTTCGCATGTATTAACGAATTCCTTAGGTTTTGTTATTCCCAACGGCACGAAAAAATATTGTTTTAATTTATGGAAAGTTTTCGTTACTCCTAAGTGTCCACCTATATCTGAATGAAAATATTTGACGTTAGGTATTATTAAGTTTTGTGGTAATACAGGTATTATTGAGGTTTGGTTTCTATTTGTCTCAGCAGTCACGATTCTACATAGTATTTCTTCATCAAGATCATAGTAAAAATTGTCTATCTCTTTTCTAAGAATTTTGAATTTTTATCCGGTAACGCATCGTCATTCACAAAATAATTAATAAGCGCTGAACACATTTCGTCCTTTTTTTGCTTTCTTTTATATTTTCTACAGACAGGGTACAATAGTTAACCTTATTTTCTTTTACTGTGTCTTTGACTTTGTTTTTCTTACATTTATGTTTACTCTCAGCATTGATAGTGTTAACTTCATTTTCCTCAGCTTCCGACGGAATATTTTCTGGGTTATCTACTCAAAAAGTCACAAGCTGCGTTTTGTTTACCTTTTAAATGTTCAAATTCGATAATCTAGGTCTTGGATTTTCATAATCCATCTAGCTAGAATTCCCGTGGGGTTTTTTAAATGTGCGCAGGTACTGCAAGCTTTTATGGTCTGATCGTAGTAAAAATTTTCTACCAATTAAATAGTGTCTAAATTTGTCAAAGTGCTGGATTATAGATAATAATTCTAAGTTTGTGGCGGAATAGCTACTTTCGACTTTTGATAAGGTTCTACTCGAATAGCATATAACTTTTTCTTTTTTTTGATTAGAAGGTCCTTGTTAAAGGATCAGGGTTTCCTATGGGAATTATTTGCAAATGAATAGCCCCAATGCCTTTTGAACTAGCATCGGTTGTGACCACAAATTGTCCGTTTTCGAAATTAGGTAGCGATAATATTGGTTCAGAAGTGAGTGCCTTTTTGAGACGGTCTAGGGAAGTTTGAGCTTCCTGGGACCAGGTAACATTTTGGGAGTTCCCTTTAGTTAATTCCGTGAGGGGGTTAATTCAATTTGGGCGTAATTGCGCACGAATTTTCTAAAGTAGCCAATAAGACCTAAAATTCCTCTTAATTCTGTCATAGTTCTTGGGGTTTGAGGTTTTTCAACACATTTTATTTTATCTGGGTCTGGGGATATCTCTCCTTGTGTTACTACTACTCCTAAAAATTTAATTTTTTGGTTGAAATAAATTTACTTTTTCGGGCCCTGGCATTTTAAGTTACCCTGTCTGAATTTCTCGAACACCTTAGCTAATGTTGCTAAGTGTTGTTCAGCGTTTTCTCTCACGCATATGACATCATCGACAAAAATAATGATATTTTTTAATCCTCTTAATAGATGCAATAATGGTCTAAATAGTGCGCTTGAACTTGTCTTAAGTCCAAAAGGTACTCTTAAATATTCGTATGAACCACATTCAGCTGTTGAAAATGCAGTTTCGTGGACATCTTTTTCGGCTGTTTTCACTTGGTGGTAGCCTTGGGTGAGGTCCAAAGAAGTAAAAATTTTGTTTTTGCTTGAAATTGAGTCAAGAATTTCATCTATTCTTGGTAAAGGAAATTTATCATTATATACTTGTTTGTTAAGGGATCTATAGTCTACTACAAGTCTAAGGTCACCATTCTTCTTTGGTACCAAGATCACTGTTGCGCTATACGGACTTTTACTTGGACGTATAATTTCATTTTTTTCTAATTCATGAATTTTATTTTTTAACCATTCTTTGTGCTTATACGGCACACGATATGGTTGTTTTGCTACAGGATTACCATTCGTTAAAATTGAATGTTCATAAAAACGGTATCAGTCCGATGTCATCTTCAGATGCGGAAAATACATCTTTAAGATTCCATAATAATTCGCATAATTTTTCTTAAGTTCCAAGTCCGTATATATGATCCATATTAATTTGTTTAAAAATTGCGATTTAGTTAGAGGATATTTGTTATTAGAGGTTTTAATGCTGTTAACTAGGTTTCTTTTAGAGTTTTCCCATCTATTTAAATCATTCTCCGATAAAACTTGGATTTGAACTAAACACGTCCCCTTTTTATTGGAATTGTATCATTTTCGTGGTTATTAGTTACCCAAATAAAACCTTCTCCTTTGTCGTAAGATATGATCTGTTCTTCGCATAGCAGATTTTCGGGAATTTCATTTGACGGGATCGCGAGCCATATTTCGGATTTGCTATCCACTGGTTCAATCATCTGTGATATTTGAATTTTTTGCATCGTTTTGGGAGGGACTTTGTTTTCCTTATTGCGAATCCGTAATAGTTTTCTTTATTTTCATTGTCTATTAGATTCATACTGGCGCTATGCTGCGTCATTGCGGCATCTTGCGGCGTCACGTGGGTTTTACTATGTTTTTCAATAATTCCGCTATTTTCTGATTTCGTTTGACCTATATTGTCGCATATCTCTTATTTTTATTTTCGCAGATTCAATCCACTTATTATTTAAATTTACTTCCTCTCTGCGGTGTCTCTCAGAACAATTGAACAAATTTCTAATTATGCCATGTCCTCCTTGCGAGACATGAGGTTCAAAAGATTGCGACATTACACCGCCAGAAATTTTATTTACTGTTACGTTGTCTTCGTAACCTCTGTTACAATTTCTTAAGGTAGAAATTTCTTCCCCTACCTTAGCCGGGTAGACAAGCCTTTCGTTCGCTACGTCTAATAATACTCTATTAGACATTAAAAAAATTGCGCCGATAATGGCTTCGTACGGAAAGTTATAGCATATTATAAAATTCATCGGAAAGATTCTATTATCCCTTTTACGTTTAGGCGAATTGAACCTCTTGCATCCAATTTATGCCCTGTTACGCTAGTTAAATTGGGATTATTAAAATTTCTTTGTCGCCTAATATGCGGAGGCAACATAGCAAAGACACATGAGTTTATAATGTTCGTAGTAGCACCAGAGTCAATTAAGGCTTTAAAGTAAACATTTTGCTACACAAAAATCATTAAATATAGGTAACTTGTTATTACCATCACTACAGGACGGTACTACTATCAGTTTGGACCTATAAAACATTCTAGGCACCCTCTGGTCCACTTTATATTTCTGAGGGGGATGACGAGTGTTCCTGAGGATTTATTTCATGCGTCGGTGCCTGCAATAGATATTCGGATATGTTCGTGGAATCTCTAGCTGTGGCAGCGCCGGCTTCTGGCGCTGACTGCCAATGCCGTCGGCTTGAAAAGTTTTCATTTCCCGTCGGCCAATTAACTATTTGCCGTCGGCTTGAAAAATTTTCATTCCCGTCGGCAAATTTTCGTGATTTCTATATAGCATTCTCGCATTATATTGGCTTTGGCGAGTGTTTGGGTTTTCAAATCGGTAATTAATTTGTCTATTGGGGGGAGGATTGTACAAGTTTGGTTGGTACGCGTTGTAAGGTACGGAAAGGCCGCAGTCTTCCCTGGCTATAGCCTAGTGCATTACTGGCGCTAAAATTTGTTCTTCCGAAACAAGTGGTTGCCATAATTTTGCGTACTACCGACAGCAATTCTTGGTGTGCGATTGGGGACATAACGGCACTCCCTCGCGATGTGCCCAGGTCGATTACAAATATAGCGTCTTATTATTGTGGGGTTATTTTCATAACTAAATTGTTTGACAGGCTGAAAACGTACTGTTTTCTGCCTAGTGGTTTCTTGCGTTTCATTTCTTTGTGGCACTGGGGAGTTATACCCTTGAAAAGAAATTGGGAGACGCCTGGTCGCCCTTGAAGGTTAGGCTCGCATTTGAATCGCCTAGGCTATTTATTTTTTGCTTTACTGTGATTAGCCACCATCGTATCAACTTCGATCAATCAATCTACCTCCTGAACTGCAAGATCCAACGTCTGAACATTTTTAGATATTACCATTCTATATAGTTTTGGGGGTAGCCCTTGCAAAAAGGTATTTAGTATGACTTTTTATACAGTTCTCCTGAACCTTTTCCGTATTTTTGCCTCTACTGAAATGCGTATATTATCAAGATATTCTCTTATGTTTTGTGAATGGTCAAAGCATACCATTCCGTGTTTTTAATTTATTTGTAGAACTGGTTTCGATAAATCTATCTTTAAATGCCTGTAACAATTTGTCCACCGTATTTATTGGCGAGCTGGCGTCGTCACCTATAGTATGTTCAATCTGCTTTAGAAACGTTAAGGCCTGGCCTTTTAATCTTAATAGAAGCATGTCAACTAACGTTTCTAGCTCTGCTTTTGTTAATTCTACAAACTGGGCCAATTGGATTTTAAATTCGTCGATATCTGATTGTCCATTGTACTGTGGGATAGACTTTGCTATTTCTACATTTTTCGCGACCAAACTTTTGCGCCATTAATAAATCGCTTAATTCTTCTGACATTTTTTTTTGCGTTGAATAACTCAAAATGAATTTATATTTTACTTAACCTATTTTGGGGGAGGCTATTATCTCCTATGAGATATTTTAAAGGGTTTTTCCTGTAATAGCTTAGCGCTTATAGGCCTAATCCCTTTTTTTTATATGTCTGTATCTCTCCAATAATTAAATTTAAATTACAAAGTTTATAGCCTAATTAGTTTCGCATGATTTTGTCCAATTTCCGACCGTGCCATTTGTAGCGATAAAAATTAAGACTGGTACAATTGCGGTAATGAAGCCTGGGGCCACAAATGTAATATTATGCTTTAAGGCTGTGAACTTACACCTTATAAGTTCTCCGATAGCGCCACTTATAGCGCTAAGGACTGTGCATATGTAATATTATGATTTAAAGCGGTATACCGATCGCGCCACTTGCTGAAAGCGAGAAAATAAAATGCAGAATTGTGGTAGGTTAGGAATCCTCCAACTATCAATCTGGGAGCGTGACCTCGCCTCCTCGAGCTATCTTCTCGTTAATTACCTCTAATGTTATGTAGAAATCAGATCCCTGGAACGTACCTTGGAGGCATACGAACTAATTATCTGTCATGTGAATAGGTACAGACATATAAAATAAGGTAAACACAAGTAGAAAAGCAATAGTTTTATTATAACTTACATATTTAGGTGTACAGCAGTGGTTCATTTCAATGACAACGACAAAGGCAAGGATAAATTGGCTCTCAAAGATAATGTTGAGGGCAATAGAGACAATCCATAATTGATAACGAAAGACAGTTTTTTTCACTATATCACACAAATAAAACTCCTGCGCATTACTAGCTTTTTTCACGATTGGCCCAAGTCCTGTGGAGGGGCCGCTACTTTGTAATTATGTTCGCAGACGTACATCATTATGCGGACTGTTCGTCCAATAATTTGTTTTAAATATTTCTGATGATTCTAACGTTCACACTCTCTTATAACTTAGACTTCCTGCGAAACATTGTATCTATCATTTTCATTATTACCAAAGATCTTAGCGAAATTCAAAACCGTCTAGCGTCATTGTTTGACTGAAGCTAAAATGCAATTTCTCTTTTTGCTGATTAAGAATTTAGACTCTTGGAAACGGTATTTGAACTCAAATAGGGGACGTTTAATTTCTGTCAGAATTATCTTTAGAAAAAAGGAATTTTTATTTTTTGTATTTAAATATATCACATTTTACTCACGGTACACGCCCCTCTCACGCCCACCATTTTCCCAAACACATCCAATCAAAATTTGAGATATCCATTTTGTTCAACGTAGTTGAAAGTTCTGGAAATTAGGTCTTTTAGGATGATGATCCCCTCAGGGCCTTCAGTGCAAGGGTTGTAAGTTATGCTCTGGGGGCATATAAGGTTTATATAGAAAGTTGTTGTATAAATTTCAAAAAGGGCTCATATGATTGGAAATTGAAATTGCCCTTTTTAATAGTCGAAAGTGAGTGGAGAGTAACTAACCCCCCTCTCACGCCCACCATTTCCGCAAAAACATTCAATCAAGTTTAGAGAGAGCCATTTTGTTCAACATAGTTGAAAGTTCTGGAAATTATGTATTTAAGGATGACAAACCCCCCAGAGCCCCCAGGGCAAAGATTGTAAGTTATGCCCTGAGGGCATATGAGGTTTTTTATAGATAGAGTTGTCGTAAAACTTCAAAAGGGGCTTATTCAATTGGAAATTGAGAGGGCTAGTGCCCTTTTTAATAGTCGAAAGTGATTAGAGGGTAAGTAACCCCCCTCTCATGCCCACCATTCCTCCAAATACATCAAATCAAAATTTTCAGATAGCCATTTTGTTCAACGTAGTAGAAAGTTCTGGAAATTAGGTCTTTGAGAATGACACCCCCAGCCCTCAGGGCAAGGGTAGTAAGTTATGCCCTGGGGGCATATAAAGATTTTATTGAAAGTGTTGTCGTAGAAACTTCAAAAGGGCTCATTTGATTGGAAATTGAAAGGGTTAGTGCCATTTTTAATTGTTGAAAGTGATTGGAGAGCGACAAACGTCCTTCTCACGCCCACCATTTCCCAAACACATCCAATCAAAATTTTGAGATAGCCATTTTGTTTAACGTAGTTGAAAGTTCCGGAAATTAGGTCTTAGAGGATGACAACTACCCTAACAGCCCTTAGGTAAGAGTTGTAATTTTGCAGTTTAAAAAATTTGCACTTTACTGAAAAAAAATACAAATGAATGTGCATTGTCAGTTTAATATACATATGCTGATAATTAGTAATCAAAATGTTAATATTATTTGATTTATTAAAGTTATAAAATTAAAAACATTTATATTTTTTCAGGAAAGTGCAAATTTTGTTCTGGCCTTGGGAAGGCATTGGGGTTCTGAGCCCAACTTATGTAATTTCTGCTCGTTTCGAGTTTGACTCGGTTATTTATTGTAATTTCTGTTCGTTTTGGGTTTCATTTATTTATTGATGCTGATTTGTGGTAGTTTCACGCTTGGTAGATTATTTGATTTTATTTTTGCTCATTTTTTTGTGTAATGGAGTTCTTTACTTTTCTTTGAAAACTTATTTTATGGAAAAAGTTTTTTTTTAATTAATTCTGTACAAGGGCAATCAAATTGGGTGTTTTATGATGCCTGACAACCGACATGTTTTTATAATTTCAAAAATACCGCTACAAATTCCCAATCACTTCAGTTCTCCGTACGGAAAAGCTAGAAAAAAAATCCAAACCATACTCCGAATGGGAATTACGAAACTCCCTATCAAAATTCCCATAGGGAGAATGGGAATTCCCAAACGTCTGAACTAACTCTAAGACTTTTGTGATGTCAAGCCCATGAGACAGGAGCTCAACCTAGACAGGAATTCAAGGGTCCTAACAGAAGGCCTCATCTCCACATGCACCTAGAGCAGTCTTCAGGACTGTAAAGATGAACAAAAATAAAAAATATCAGAAAACAATAATCTACACATGATTAATTTGGCTTTTTATTGCTGTTTTGAAAATTTACTTTCCTCCTTCCAATTCATAACAAATTGAGTTCAATATGAGTTGAGGAAATGGAGTTGAATATGTTCCCATTGCCGTGTTCAAGGTAGAGACAAATTCTTTTCCTTTTCTTAAGAGTAGACTCAAGTATTACTTTTTTTCATCCTCATTGGAATTTTGAACCCTTATTGAAGGAAATATATTTCGTGGAACACTACCTACTGCACCTGTAAGTGAATGTAAGTGAAAAATTCTATTAGCAGAAATCACCTGGAAGAGCCAAAATTCTATATTATTTGCAGCTTTGTAAGTTTCTTATATTTTACATATAAATTCTATTAGGGGAAACAAAAGCAGAGACAGATTGAATTGCACAGCTAATTTTTGTTTTATTAGTAGAAACCAAATGGTATAGCCAAGATTTTCCTTTATTAGCAGTTTGGAATTTTATTTATATTTTATTCTAAATATTTGTTTAGCAGAAATCGGCTAGTATAGCCAAATTTTATGCAATTTGAAGTTTTTTCCATTAGCAGTTTTAAAACAGTCTTCTATTTTATATAAAATTTTATTAAGGTTATAATTAAGGATAGAATTAAAAAAGGTTATAATTATCCAAATGATTTTGCCTTATCTTTAAAAAATCCTAGAAATGTCACTTCGATGTTCTGAGGGTCTTCCAAGAAATAGATAGCTAAAATGAAGATAGACAACAAAAATGAAGAAAGTTAAAATAAAGAAACTCTTATTGAGTATCTCTTTTGTAGAAACTGAATTATTGCTCTTTAGAAAAATTGGAATACCTTATGCTATAAGACTCAAACTCAGGGTTAAATCACAATGAGAAACGCGAGATAATTCCCCAAGACTCGAAAGGGTACTTATATGATATAGCCACTACCACTTATGAAGTGAATTTAGGTTAATCCTAATAAGTTAGGTTAATCCTAATAATCCTAATAAAATATTCCAATTACTTGGACTATCTGTTTTGCCTTTTCTCTGTCTACAATTAGCCTTGTCTTGATGCAACCTACTACAAAATGCTTGATAACTTCAATTCAATTCTTGTTTGCCTCTCATTACAGGCAATCTAACGCTCTTATGTCAATTTTAAATTCTTGGTCAACATGCCCGAGACTCTAGGCAGGCATGCCTTTCCAATAACTAGCAAACAAGTATGTACGATAAAATATAATACTTACGATAAAAATATAATGCTTAAGACACAAATTTGAGCTATATATTTGCACAGTAGGGGTGGTGATGGGTGGTTGTACACTACATCGGGTCTGCATGCAAAATGTTTTCACTACAATTATTCTGATATTATGAAGTAAGAATTGTTTTCTGACTTCAAACAGTTCAAATACCTTACCCCCCTCCCATAATGTGCAAATATATAGCCCAAAATATATATTTCCCATCTATTCTATCACCTTTCTTTGTCTTTTCTCAGCTAAGGTGAAAGAAACTAGCGAAAGAAACCGGTTTACAGTGCGTCAATGCATGAACAACTTGAGCGGTAGGGGGTATATCATACAAGTACCCTCGAAAGTACATGATTAGCTATACGGATACTGTTCTACTCTCTTCTGGCGTTCTGCTCACGAAGAAAAGACGCATGAAAATTTCTTAAAATAGCATTAATATGTATCCAGAGCATTTCAGGATCTTTCCGCTTTAACATCCATTTCATTTATTTTCAATCTTAAAGTGGAGGGAATATAGTTCCCTGTCCCTTCCTACAAATAATGTTCCAGCCTTACACGGCTTTTAACGTGCAGATTTATTATAGTTCTTAGAATGGATAATCGCTTTTCAAACTGAAGGGGGTCACGATCCCATTGGCAAGACGTTGCACTTAGTCAGAAAACAAACTAAACGCTTATGCAAGAAGAATCTTTTATTTGCTAACTTGTATATTTCAATCATATAAGATGCAAAAGATAAATAATATAAAAATGAAGAAGCATGTATCGACCACTAGTTCATGAAAAACTAGACACAAGTGATAAAACACATAATCAGACTCAAATTATTGCTTACTAACAGCGGGTCGTGTGCACAGTAAAGGTTAATATACAGTAGCGAAAAGTCCTATACTCCCCACTGAACATTTTTGACACAGAGTTTCTAGTCCTACAATTGCTGAAATTTGCGTGCTATACAGTGATTTCCGGTGCTATAGTAAAAAAAATTGACTGTAATAGTGGGAAAATAGCAGTTTCGTGCCATTTTAGCGCTATTCTAGGAACCTTGAGCACGTGCTACAGTGCTAAACATAATAAAATAGTGCTAAAATAGCACTTCCGTGCTACAGGTGGCAAACCTGAGTGCAGATAGTGTGTGCTTTCGGAAACTTTTTGCGTTTTTTTTCCGGGAGCCGGCGTTTACCCTCCCCCGGAATATTACCCCCATCACAGCTGGTTGATCCCTAATCACTTTTGACTTATCCAGAAATATTCCCAGAAATCAAGGGGATTAAATACGAATTAATCCCCCCCCTCATTAAAATTCCTGGACACAGCCCTGGGGATTATACATCAATATCTACCTCTTCCTCCCCTCGTCTTTCTCTTAGAACTAATTCTGTATTTATCTGCAGGCGCAATGAGAGTTGAGATATTTGGGCATTAAAATGCACCCTTTGAGGTATCTCCCTCCGTCCCTAACTAGCCGAAACATTTTTAAGGTCTAAAAAAATTTCACTGTCTTATATAAATCCCTCATTTTTTTTTACAATTCCAAACAATTGGATACAATGGTTTAAACCTCTACAATGGGGTTCTCTGATTGTTTTGTGGTTAGGTAGGGAGGGAGATGCCTCCCTTTTAAAGCTTAAAATTTAAACGAATTTTAAAGTTTTTTTGTGCCTCCCCCCACCCGAACAAAATTCCTAGTTGCGGCCCTGTGGACTAAATATCAATTTTCCCTCGTCTCTCTCTTAGAACTAATTATGTATTTATCTGAAGGCTCAATGAGAGTTAGGAGGTTTTGACATTAAAATGCACCCTTTGAGGCATATTCCCCCCTCCCTAACTACAAAATAATCAGAGGACCCCATTTTAGAGGTTTAAAGAGAGTTCTAGCCCTTTTTTGTAAGTCAGAAGTAATTGGAGACCCACTATCCACAGGGGGGGGGGAGGGGTAAACGCCTAGACCCTTTTTTTTCCATAGTGCCAACTGCAACACAGGTTTCTTAAGGGTCATTTTCAGGTTTTTTAAAGTTGCGACAGGAGCAAAACCTATTGCTTAGACCTGATTATCTAAACCCAAACTGATTGGTTCCACCTGGTGCACCAATGAGGTGAGGGGGATGGGAAGGGGCAATTGTCTCCCCCCCATAGATTTTTAAAAATACCTTCTTTTTGGTATTATCTTTGAAAAAATCTAAAAAAAATTCCGCCCCTCTACATTTAAAAAATGTTTTTTTTTGTATCTTTATTTAAAAAAGAGAAAATCCATGTCCCCTAAATTTCTATGAATTGGCACCCCAAGGATCATTTTATTAAAAGCACCAAGACTATTAACCTGCTAGTTTGTTTCAATACCCTCCTATATTATCTGGTATCCATATGGGCCATAGATTTTTAACCTATTATAGCAGGGACTGCGACACAACAAAATAGTTGAAAACAGGAGTACCAATAACTGAAAACGTAAAGGGGGGACATATATTTTCCAAAATGTAGGGGGACGGTTTTTTTTTCAATGGAAATACATAAAAGATATTTTTCAAAGGGAATCTTAAAAAAGAAGGCGTTTTTCGAAATCTAAAGGGGTTAAGGCAGAAATTCCAGGGAGACAATGGTCCCCATCCTAAGTGGGGCCCCTGCTTAAGAAACGGCGGATTAGATAAAATGTGTCAAATGATACTGCTAGTTAAAGCGACGATCAAAAACAAAAACAGTAACAAAAGTGGCAGTAGAATTACAAACCCTGATATATATATCAACAGTCATCTTAATTACAACAAAATTGATAACAATAACAGTTACAGCAACACTACGAGTAATGATATTCATAGCAGTGTCGCAGAAAAACACAGAAAAAATAACAGCAAAACTGTCAAAAATCGATGAAAAAAAAAATAGAAGAATTTGCCTGATTCGCCGAAGCAATATCTTTTACGAGGGGGTGAGTCGGTGGGCGCAAAGGTTAGAACAAGAGGCTTTTTTGTTTCACTATTCCAAATTTTTATGAATTTTACACTTTTTGGCTTTTTAATGAGGGGAGAAGGGGTTAAGACCCGGCGTAACCCTCCTCTCTTTTGGACGCCCATAAGCATAAATGCTTAGTTGCAGAGTAAAATCAACGACTCTGCTTTGACAAGATGACTGTCCCACAGAAAACACAGTGCTAGTAAGGCGTGCAGCGAAACCAAGAACAATTCTCATAGGAAATCAGCTGTAGCAAGAAAATAAGGATACTTATCGCCCCTCCCCCCCGGGTGAATATTTTGTATGTGAACTTGTTAGTGGTATCTAGTTAGAGTTTCTTCCATGTAAGGTTTTTCACATTGCACCAAATGGTGCTACCTAAAAACGATACAGAAGACATAGATGGAAAAGATGTCCCCTAAAAATATTAAAAAAAAAAAAAAAAAAAAAAAAAAAAAAAAAAAAAAAAAAAAATACCAAGTGGAAGAGGAAAGGTCTGAAAAACAATTTTTTCCCCATAAGACCAAAATTTTTTCCAACCGCGTAAATTTTAAGCTTTTTGATATTTGAGGAGAGGGGGGATGGCTTGGGAATACCGGTTTAGTCTTCAGGCGTATGTCCGGTATGACCTAATTCCCTTTCGGGCGTCATAAGGACAAACGCTTGACTATTCAATCAGAGCAAAATCAATAATGTATGTAGTAAAGCATAGTGGGTCCATCGGCTCTGCTTTTGAAAACATGGTCCTCCCAAAAGTAAATACATTAAGGGCCTAAAATACGTATACTGAATCCAAGGACGTCTCTCATAAAAAATCAACAGCAGCAACAAAAAAGGAATACATATCACGGTCCTCAAGTTACAATATTAATGTAACATATTTGGGTATGTATTTAAGCTTTCTTCTAACTGCAGTTTTTCAAACTACGTCGAATGGTTCAATCTTAGAAATCGATTTTAATTCGGATGCATGGTTTACAGAGACGCCAAGAGAAGCAAGAAAAAAAATACTATGAACTATAAAATAACCACCATAAAATAACCTACTCCTTTTTAATTCATTTTTATTCAAAAACAATATAAAATAATATTTTCTGACTAAACTCAAAACATTAGGTTCTAATTAATAAAAGCCTATTCATTACACTTGCTGTTTTTTGGAGCTGGAAGGCACCAAGCACTTTTCAAAAGAAGAAGGAAAAAAAAAAATTCACATTTTGTATGCACAGACAGGGGAAGATCCCAGGGGATGGGGCAAAGAGATACGTCCCCCTTCCCAGAACTTCGAATTGCACTAACTACTAGAGTTGCCACATGTAGCGCGAAAGTGCTATTTTAGCACTATTTCACTGTGTGTAGCACCGTAGCACGTACTCAAAACTGCTAAAATAGCACGAAAGTGCTATTTTGACACTATATTAGCACTATTACAGTCAACTTTTTGACTATAGCACCGGGAATCGCCGTGTAGCACGCAAATTTGGGTAAACGTAGCACTTTAGGAACTGACCGTGGTGGCAACCCTGCTAACTACCCTCCCCCAAACACAAATCTGCATCCAACCCTGTGCTCAGACTAGTTAAAACATAGAAAAAACCACAACCACTAAGATAGTAAAACGCAAACTGGTTGCATTCTGTACAAAATTTATACTTGTTCACCTTGAAATGAGCATTTTGGTGACAAGCCTACAGATATAACTTGGACCGAAAAGACAAGATGCTCCTACTGTTTGAATTATCATAACCAGATATCCCTATTCACCGAACCAGAATTATGATTTTACACAAGTTTTTTCTTAGGGAATGATCTAAAATTGCAAAAAAAGAAGAAAAACTTTTCTACTTCCTCAAGTTTTTATCATACTTTTTAATCTAAAAAATGTGCAAAGCGAATTTCAAAGTTACTATCCACTAGATGGATAAAGTTAAATTTCAACTTATAGCAAAATTGTCGTCTTGTATTGAAAATTCAAAGTGTCGGACAGCAAAAAACCTGCAAAAAGAACATAAACCCATTCTCCATAAAAATTACAAAAATAGCAAGGTATAACTTCAATAGCAAGAGTTTCGTTTACTATTAGGCCATATCGCTCCTTACTTACAGTCCGTTACCACAACTGTTTGATTACAAAAATGACAAGGTATAACCTCAATCTACAATAATCCTGAAAGCCTGAGTCACCACCTCCTTTGAACCCCATAATTTTCACCATAGTACCACACAGATTCCGTTTAATACTTATTTTTTCTGCTGTGACAAAATGGGCCTCAACAATCAATAGATTACAGCGTACATGCATAGCTCCAAGGCTTCTTAGCTACAATGATGATATTAAACGCAAAATGTATTTAAATACAGATTGCCAGTAGAATAGCCTGAATAGCCAAATTCAGACTGAATAGCATCAAATCTTAGACAAAAATTACAGTAAATGGGATATAACCTTTAGATCTAACTAATATATAAACGAATAAAAGCTTATATTAAAAGATATAGTAACAGAAGCAAAACCAAAAATAAACACAAAATACCATAATTTTTTTTTTTACCAACTGTTTTACTGCTATTCTACTTTATTATAACGTAAGCTAGGTACTGACAGGAGTCAAATTCCGTCTCAGCAACCGGACGTCCCACAGTTAGAGAGGCGTTGGTATTTTTGTCAGGTCCGTGGAAACCCGCATCACCTGATTTGAGTTGTCGGTTTTTGGCATATTTCAATGAACTCTCTTTCTCTGTCTCCTTCGATCTCTTGTTTCTCTTTTCTCTTTATTTTTAAGAGTAAATTTTTAAATTGAATGAGTTTAAATGTTCAGTAGTTCAATTTTTAAAGTGGGGGGGGGGGTAGGTCAGGAGAACGAACTATAAGAAACACATGAAAAAAACGAAACAATTAAGTAATACTGTAAAATATAAATTGTTCAAATCCATACGATGTTTTTAAAAAAATGCGAAGCGCATATGCATTTTCGTTGAAGGAAGGGATAGGGTGGGAATAGGAAGGGACAGGATAACATGAAAAAAAAGGACTTCAAAGACCTAAAGATTCTGAGAATTCAAAATCTTCAGCCGAGATTTTCAACTCCCAAAGTTTAAACAAGGAACTCCTATCGGACATGGACTACCTATATCTGAGGGTAACAGTCGATTTACTTCTATTCGGCTCGGTGATGAAAATTTCTCTTCTCTGGTCGACAAAATGTAAATAAAATTTTCTGTTTAGGAATTGGTAATAAAGCTTACTAGCCCGCAGCAAGAGTAGACTTATCTAACTCATGCGCCATCTGATATTAAGATGTTACGAGGGAATTTCTTAACCGTGGGCTCCAAGGCTCATGACGGGTGAGCTTGCAGAGTCAATCCACTGACCCCACCCCAACCCAAAGGAATGGCGACACCGAGATTCGAACGCTCGTCCCGAAGGACATAGGATTACAAGTCTAGCGCACCATCCACAAAGCTAAGTTATTACTGGGCATCTTTGTTACTGGTTTTCCGCAGTTTTCTAAAGAGATCTATGAGAGTTTCGATTTCAATAAGACCTGTCATCCAGAATGGACGTCACCTGTTCGTTTTTGCTTGATACAACTTACTGTCTTAAGTCAGAGCTTGGCTTTATTCTGACTGACCTACCTCACGCACTATGTTTTCAAACAATTTGATTTCTAAAAATGGATTCACTGCTTCTGGCGAAAATAACTGACTAGATTCAGAAATATTACTAACTGCTCGTAAGTCTTGCATTATGCAGTCCATAAAGGCCATGTACTCCAATTTTAATTCACCTTTTAACATTAAAAGCAGGTCCAAAATTGCCAAATTTGGCGATTTCTTCACTTCTAGTCTCAAAAACTTGGCAACAAACTCAGTAGCTAATAGCCGAATTTCCCGTGATTCATCTTGAAGCAAAATTATGGCAAATTTGACAATACCAAGGGCTTTAGAATCTAAATAATTGCGTGAGATACAATTACTCAGAGCAATTAAATTTTGAGCAACACTTTTCCTTAATATAAAGGCCTTGCTTGGATGTATATTTGACCACATCAGTTTTTGAAACATTTCACAAAATTCTTCACCAAAAGTGTCATCCATTCTGTGCATTAAGACAGCCAGTGAGGCTATGACACGTATACAGACACTAGAGATATCTGGATCATTTGTTCCGGCTTTTTTTATGCAGAGGGCCACCAAGCGACTCCTGAGGTCCATTTCCTTCACAATAAATTCAAGACCTCTTAGTTCAAGGACTTCTAAACATCTTGAAACGACTTCGGGGTCAGCACTGAAGATATAGATCATGAAGGTCAGACTATCCACAGCCTGGAATTAATACATAATTATTACTTGCAATGTTCAAATAAATACATGATAAAATATAAAACGTCAACACGAGCAGAATTAGGCATTAGTGCAGTAGTTGCCCTCCCCCCCTTCAGAATGAAATACAATAAACTTTGAAAACTACTTTAAAAAAACACGAAAATACTTACTCGCATATTACTAAAAGCGCTTCATCTTACTTTAGCACATCCCCCCTACTGTGCAAATATATAACCCAACCTGACTGTTCTTCATGGATTTCCCCGTTGCTTCATATCATTGACGATGCTTGTTTGCTATTAAACTAATTTGAAGAGCATCGTCAACGACACCACGTAACGTGAAAACCCATGGAGGATATGCAATTTGGGCTATCAATTTGTACATTAGGGGGGATGGGGTAAAGTAGAGTGAAGCACTATTAGGAATAATTTTAAGCAAGTATTTTATAGCCTTTTAAAGTAGTTTTCAGGATTTTTTTGTCTTTTCTTCTGAAGAGTGATACATTCAACTAGAATCCAGAATTGTATTTCTGACGCAGAATAATTGGGAAATAGACAAAAATCCCGTCTTAGATTGAACTAACGGCCCCATCAACCCATCAAAATTTTGATGTATCTAGGTTTGAAAATACACATTTTGGGATTCAAGAATATCCTCATCAAGAAAGTTTCGTCTGACCTTCCCACTATTAAAGACTGGAGTTACGGTCATCTGTGTCATGGTGTGAACACTTGTTCAACAATTTCAGTGGGAAGAGTCCAATGCAGAGTAGGAGTTAGGTTTTTTCTCAGGGGGGGGGGGCAAATGTAGACTTTGCCGCTCCTGCTGTACCATCAATACTGTAAATATTACAATTTTTGCCAATAAATATACAATTTTAGCTTGATTTGCCGCCCAGGACGCTTGTCCCCCCCCCCCCCTAGAGCCATCCCAAATCCAGTGGTAAAAAATAAACTATTTTTAGAATCAAATGTCAAACATTCTTAGGTATTTTCACATGTTCCTCAAACATTTTGCAGAGCTAAAACGAAAAAAATAAAAAATAAATTGTCATATTAAACATAAAGATAACACATACTGATAGAGATAAACAATATAAATATTAAAACAAGTAAAATTAAACTGAATATTCAAGTCAGCCTTAAAACGAACAAACATTATTACAAATAGAGGTTTGGTTACTGCCCCCTTCCTTCTCCCCTAGTCGTAATAGTTTTAAAGCCTAATGCGTCATTTCCGCTTTACTGAAAACAGAGTATATGATCAATATTTTTTCATATTTATAATACTAAAAAATAATATTAAATATACAAAAAATATAGTAAACATTCAGTTTATTTTCATTAGTTCTTTCCAGTCATCTTGATGATTATAGTGACTTTTTTTCGTCCCTGTTTTGAAAAATTATAGCACACTATTCAAAATACATAGTTTTCAATATTACGCGAACAATGCAATAGGCTTGAGAACTATTACGATTAGAGGAAGGGGAAAGCAAACACACTTCTATTTGTATTAATGTTTGTATACTTACGTTTGACTTGAATATTCAATTTAATTTTATTCGTTTTAAGATTTATATTAACATCTATGTCAGCATGTGTTGGCTTTGCTTGATATTGTCATTTATTTGAATTTCTATTCGTTTTCGGTTTCATTTATTCTTTAATAGTAATTTATTAGCGTTTTGAGTTTGAATAATTACAGAACTTATTTTCTGCTGGTCTTAAGTTTATATGGTTCTTTACTTTTCTTTGATAAACGTCTTTTTCGGCAAAAAAAAAATCAGTAAAGAAGTCAGACAACTTTTTGAAAATAAACCACCAAAATACTGTCTTATTATACAATTAAATAAAAAAACAAGTTTTTTTAACTGAAAGTAAGGAACAACGTTAAAACTTAAAACGAACAGAAATTATTACGTATATGAAGGGGGCTGTCCCCTCCTCAACGCCTCTCTCTTTACGCTAAAGTTTTTTTTATTGTTTTAAAAAAATAAAGTTGTGAGACAAAGTCAAACTTTAGCGTAAAGAGCGAGGCGTTGAGGAGGGGACAGCCCCCTTCATATACGTAATAATTTCTGTTCGTTTTAAGTTTTAACGTCGTTCCTTACTTTCAGTTAAAAAAACTTGTTTTTTTATTTAATTTTTGAACGTTTTTGAATTAATGCAGGTTTTGATTTTGGCTCACCGTACATGAATAATTAAAACAAAACTTGCATATTAATTTTACTTTTATTTGGTTAAATGGCTTTCTCAAAACTTGTTTATTTTATTTACGAACGTTTTTATTAGTAATAAATATACGTAACTTACGAATTACCTTACGTAACTAACTTCTATGTTCATAAATTTTTAACACGTATATTAGGGGGTTCGCCCCCTAGTCAATACCCTGCTCTTTAAGCTAAAGTTCGAATTTTTTTTTTCCAATTCTTTAAAAATGACCCCTTAATCACAATCAGTTGACCAGTTGAAAAACTTGTTTTTTTTTATTTAATTTCTGATCTTTTTCTTTAATAATGCTGGGAAATCCGGCGCCCCCTTCATAGCAATGTCCCTTCCCCCATGAAAACTTCCTTCATGGAATCCTCCCACATAACCCCCGATACACCCCCCCCACCCTACCAGAAAAAATCCCCCCTGAAAACGTCTGTATATTTCCCAATAACCAATACTATATGTTAACATTGAGTAAAGTTCATTCATAAGTTCATAACAGCCCTCCCCCCGGGGACTTCGGGGATTAAGTCATCCTAAAAGACATTTTTATCATATTTTCGACCATGCTAAACAAAATGGCTATCTCAAAATTTTGATCGGGTGACTTTGAGAAAAAAATAAGCGTGGGAGGGGGCCTAGTTGCCCTCCATTTTTTTGGTCACTTAAAAAGGGCACTAAAACTTTTAATTTCCGTTCCAATGAGCCCTCTCACGATATTCTAGGACCACTGGGTCGATACGATCACCCCTGAAAAAAAAAAAAAAAAAAAAAAAAAAAAAAAAAAAAAAAAAAAAAAAAAAAAAAAAAAACAAAACAACAAACAAATAAACACGCACCTGTGATCTTTCTTCTGGCAAAAAATGCAAAATTCCACATTTTTGTAGATAGGTGCTTGAAAACTCTACATTAGGGTTCCCTGACACCCTGAATATGATGGTGTGATTTTCATTAAGGTTCTATAGCTTTTAGGGGGTCTTTCCCCCTTTTTTCAAAAATCAGCCAAATATTCTCAGGTGCGTAACTTTTGATGGGCAAGACTAAACTTGATGAAACTTATATATTTGAAATCAGCATTAAAATCTGATTCTTTTGATGTATCTATTGGTATAAAAATTCCGTTTTTTAGAGTTTCGGTTACCATTGAACCGGGTCGCTCCTTACTTATAGTTTGGTACCACCGAAATACGCCGATTTTAAAAATTCAATGCAAAACAACCTCAAAAAGCACCAAATGGGTCAAATGTGCTCCATATGACAACTTTGTAGTGAATGGGACCTTACAGTATCATTATTCATTTCCCATGACATTCTTAATTCATGAACATCAAATTAGAGGAACTGAATATCTTTCAGAACGGAAAAAGTTTCTTTTTCAAACTTGCTAAAAAACTGAGGAGGATATTAAAACTTAAAACGAACAGACATTATTCCGTAAATGAGGGGGGCTGCTCTCTTCTGAGCACCAGGGCCGTTGATATTAATAAGAAGCATTTTTAAACCCCTATAAGACTTTTGGTCCACGTGAACCCCCACTCTGTAAAAAAAGTCTTAGTGTTTGCATTCATTTTTAAAAAATTAAGACAAAAAGTCAAACTTTCAGCGTAAAGAGCGGGGGGATCAGGAAGGGGAGGCCCATAAATGACGAAAATTTTGTATAAAACCTAATACTTCCATTTAAACGTGGACAAAAACCAAGTTGCTGGTAACACTAGCCCCCAGCCCCCTCATGAGAAACTCCTTGACGACCCTCAAGATGCCTTCCCATCCTCAACTCTACCTTTTGTGTCGCTAAGCAAATGAGTGAAACCTTTTCTTTTAATGATTACTAGCTAGCCTGCCGCGCGTTGATACGATCTTAAAAGAAAAAAATTCCTCCATGGAAAATTTCTACTAGTGGAAAACTCCTTCTAAAAAAATACCCCCCCCCCAAATTCTTCCCCCCTTCCTCGCGGGATATTCCCCTGCGTATTAATAACAAAAGTATTTTTAAATTTAAAAGTATTTGAAAGATTTCCCCCGGAACATTACCCTTGTAGACCATACTCCTCCCGGAAAATTACCCCCACCCCCATGGAAAATTCCCCTCATTGGGGAATTGAGTCTATAAATCGAAGAGCGCCATAATGCATATGAATGAATTAATGAATTTTATTACCCATCTTTAACAGTACAAAGACATTAAAGAATGGAATAAAGAAAAATGAAAAGAAAATAGCAGACACAGCTAATGAACAGACAACTTAAATTAGTAACATCAATAGGGCGAAACTGTCTAGCCTACATAAGAAAGACAACTTTTACGAACTGCTAAGTATTGCTTCTTGCATACTACGCACGGGATCTAAAGACTTTAGGGACTTCTCCCTCCTCATCGAGATCACAGCTAGGGGATGGTCCTATCAGTTTCTTCGCCAAAGGGGGAGGCTTAGCAGGTATTTTTCAAACTTACAAAAGCAGGTTAAGCTGGCTTAGCATGTTTTTCACACTACGGATTGTTTTTTCTCACGAAAAGTAAAAATGAGCCAGAACGGTGACAAGGCTAAGATATGTGGGGGGGGGGGGGTGGAGTGGCAAAATAGATGTGATTTCGTGCCGGAATATGGCGGTAACATAACCGCTTGCAAGACAGAATCATCCCAAACGCTTTTCAAATTTTCTGTTTAAAATCATTTATTAGACAATATCTGGTAGCTTTAAGATTAGACCCTTTGGACAAATCAAGGTAAGTCACTGGTACTGCTGCGGTAACTGTATTCCTACCTAATCTAAATATTACAGGCACTGATTCTTTCTGGTGACTGTTAAAAACAATTACTTCACTCCTGCTGGAGTTGAATTCCATGCCTATGTTAGCCTATTCTTTAGACAAAACACTGAAACTAATCTCTATACCACAAGCAGATCTACTCAGAATCAAAATGTCATCAGCATAATTAACAAGATACAAATCAATTTCACGAAAAATAAAGCGCGTTTTCACTGGCTTCTGAGCCTCGATAAAACTGTTATTATAAAGAGGTGGCAATGATAAAGCCCATTGGTTAACACATTTCTGTACTGGAATGAGGACGCCAGATACAACCAAATTCTGGTTTTTCGCTACTATTTTGGTTTTACTAAATTTTGGTTTTCACCCTAACAATCGACCTAGAATACATGTTCCTACATGTAGCAACGATATCATCTATCGATATCACCTATCACTATCAAATTTTTCCTCTAACTCAAGATCAGGTGAAGCAAACTAAAAAAAAAAAAATGCAAATCAAATCTGTTTTAATACAAAAACCCCCCTACACCCCGTGGAATACCCCAGGCAATTCCCCACGGAAAATTTCCCACATTGAAAATAACGATAGTGTTTCTAAGTTCGAAAAGCGTTGTTAAATCTTAAATTCACCCTTTCAAATGGCGATTTTTTTTTTCCTTACATTAGCATGAAAACTAGACTTGTAATAGCAATAATTTACTTAAAAAAAGTAAAAGAAACGCCTTAATCTCCAAATGAACTAAAGAGTAAAAAAATTCCTGCTTCCCGAAGAATATTAAAATTTTTTAGAGTAAAACCAAAGCGTAAGGTGGTGACGGTATATTTTATAGCTATTCGAGGACAGGTATCTAGGTCACGAATACCCACGCTTTCATTTCTAATTTCTAAAAACTTCTACCAAAAACCAATTATTTTAACTGATAAGTGCATTTGGAAATGAACAAATTTTAAATTTTATTTTTAATACTTATATTATCCTCTTTTACTTTTCAATAAATATTGTGATCCCATTTCACTTTTTCTAATGATGCAATTTGTTTACATAAATATTTAAACTATTAAACGCCTTGTCATGACCTTCAACCATTCAACAACTAGCCCAGTAAATCGGTTTGCATTGTAATAAGATTAATTAAAAAAACTTTCCGAGAAATAAGTTTTTCAAAGAAAAGTAAAGGCCATTTTAACTTAAGCTCAGCAGATACAAATACCTGTAGCAGATACAAATGACGCAGTAGGTTTTAGACTTTTACAGTGAGAGAAGGAGGTCATACCAAAACTCTTCTTCGTAGTGATTTTTGTTCGTTTCAAGCTTGATTTGCATATTCAATTTAAGTTTCACTCGTTTTAAGATTTATTTATTAATTTCTTTTCGTTTTAAGTTTCATTTATACTTCAATAGGAAAATATCTTTGTTCGTATTAAGCTTGATTTTCATATTCAATCTAAGCATTACTCGCTTTAAGATCTATTTATTCATTTATATTATTACTTGTTGTATGTTTTTGCTGTGATTGTTTATTTAATTTCTGTTCGTTTTGGGTTTCATTTATTCTTTAATAGTAATTTCTGGTCGTTTTGAGTTTGAATTTTAAATGGTATTTGTATCTGCTGAGCTTAAGTTTAAAATGACCTTTACTTTTCCTTGAAAAGCTTATTTTTCGGAAAGTTTTTTAAATTAATTTTTGTTCGTTTTTGATTGCAAAAAATTTCAAGTTTTTAAAAATTCCTTATTTCAAAATCAAACTATAAAAAAAATCAAATATTCATCAGAGTATCAAAACTGGTATCAAAGTAACAATATCAAAGTGTAAAAATGGGTTTGTGTCAACCTCGGAGTTTTTATTATCTGATATTTGAACTATTTTTAACAAAATTGCTATCTCAAAATTTTTATCGGATGGGTTCGGGAAAAAAGGGCGTGTGGGGACTAAGTAAGCTTTGGTCTCTTTTGACTCTTTAAAAATGAACTAGAACTTTCTATTTTCTATCAAATGAGCCCTCTCTGAAGTTCATACGAGTATCCCTTCTATGAGAGCCATATATATCCCCAGAGTATAACTTACAACGCCTGTCCCTGGGCCCTGGGGGGTGTGTCAACCCTGGAGTTTTAATATCTGATGGTTGAACTATTTTTAACAAAATGGTCACCTCAAATTTTTATCGGATGGGCTTATCCATCCAATATACCCAAAGGCGTGGAGGGCGGGAGGGGCTAGTTGCCCTCCGATCTTTTTTCACTCTGAGAAAATGAACTACAACTTTTAATTTCCAATCAAATGAACCCTCTCTGAAGTTTATACGAGCATCCCTTTCATACGAACCACATACGGCCCCAGGACATAGCTTGCAATGCCTGCCCCCGGGCCCTGGGGGGATGTGTCGACACTGGAGTTTTTTTTTTGTTTGACCTTTGAACTATTTTGAAAAATGGCTCTCTCAAATTTCTTATCGGATGGGTTTGAGGAAAATAGGGCGTGGAGAGGGGGGCTAGTTGCTCTACGACCTCTTTTGACTCTTAAAAAGTGAACGAGAATTTTGAATTTCCAATCATATGAGCCCTCCGAACTTTTTACGAGTATACCTTCCATAAGAACCATATATGCCCCAGAGCAATACTTACAACGTCTTCCCCAGGCCCTGGGGGGGGGGGGTGTCGACACAGGAGTTTTTCTTATATGACCTTTAAGCTATTTTTAACGAAATGGCCATACGTAAAGCAGTTTTTGTTATATGATCTTTGAACTATTTTTAACAAAATGGCTACCTCAAATTTTTTATCACATGTATTTGGGAAAAAGGGCTTAGGGGGGGGGGGACAGTTGCCCTCTGATCACGTTTGACTCTTAAAAAGAGCACTAGAAATCTCGATTTCCAAGCGAATGAGCCCCCTTTGAAGTTTAGACGACGACCCCTTCTATATGAAGTGTCTCTGGAAAAAAATAAATGGAGTGTGGGGGGAGGCTAGCTGCCCTCCAATCACTTTTGACTCTTAAAAAGTGAATTACAACTTTCAATTTTCAATCAAATGAGCCCTCTAGGAAGTTTATACGAGCATCCCTTCCACAACAACCGTATATGCCCCCAGGGCATAACTTACAACGCCTACCCCGGGCCCTGGGGGGCTGTGTCGACACCGGAGTTTTTTGTTATCAGAACTTTGAACTATTTTTAACGAAATGTCTATCTCAAAATTTTTATCTGATCCAGGATGAGAATTTGAGAGAAACTTTCCAGGAACAGTTGAATACTAAACTTGAGAGTTTAAAATTTGATAATGTGGAAGATGGTTGGAATGATTTTAGAAAAATAATTTGTGAAGTTGCTGAAGGCGTATTAGGGAAGAAAGCTAGAACTGCAGCTAAGAATATTAGTGAAAAAGCTTTATGTTTAATAGAAAGGAGAAACGACTTGTACAAGAATTATCTGAGTGATAGATCGTATGAAAACAAAAGAAATGTAAAGAAAGTGGAGAAAGCATTAAAATATGAACTAAGGAGGTGTGAAGTGGAGGCCATGGATAAAATTGCCGATGACCTGGAAGATGCAGCTAGACGGCATAATAGTAAAATATTGTACTGGCACGTTAACAAATTGAGAGGTAGTAGTCAATCCGGACTTGGCCCAGTTAAAGATAGGAATGGGGTCACAATTAGCGATAAGGAAAAAACTAAAGAGAGATGGGCCGAACATTTTGAGAATTTGCTAAACCGAGATAGAGTTGCAGGAAAAAAATATAGAGGAAAATGAAAAAGTTTGTGATACCTTGGATGTGAAGGAAGATTTGTTTTGTGAGGAGGAATTAGCAACAGTACTAAAAGGATTAAAGAATAATAAGGCTCCAGGTGCTGATAGGGTGGTAAATGAGTTTCTTAAATATGGTGGCTCTGAGGTTAGAAATAAGTTACTGAAGATTATGAATATGATTTTCGAAAAAGGGGAAGTACCTAACGATTTTAGGAAAACCTTAATTAAGCCACTTTATAAGAAAGGTGATAAAAGTGAGTGTGGTATTTATCGAGGCATTAGTCTGGTCTCTGTAGGTAGTAAATTACTTAGTAATATGATACTTTTTAGACTGAGAGATGCTGTAGACAAAGTTTTAAGAGAAGAGCAGTGCGGTTTTAGAAAAGGTAGAGGATGTGTCGACCAAATTTTCACTCTTAGGCTAATAATTGAGAAGTGCCTGAGTTTTCAAACACCTTTGGTCCTCAGTTTTATAGATTATGAGCAAGCGTTCGATTCTGTTGATAGAAGAGCTTTAGTAAAGGTTTTATCCTAGTATGGTATACCAGACAAATACATTAAAGTGATTAGTGCTATGTACGAGAATAACACTGCTGCGGTTAAGGTAGGCAATGAGGTTAGCAGCTGGTTTTGTATTAAATCAGGAGTTAAGCAGGGTTGTGTTCTATCTCCCTTTGTATGGATTATTTTGATGGACTTTGTTTTAAGGAGCACAGGAAAGGCAATGGGAGACCACGGAATCAAATGGGGAGGAAAAAGTCTCCTGGACTTGGATTATGCTGATGATTTAAGCATCCTAGATGAAAGTGTGAGCAAAATGAATGAAGTTTTAGAGGTTTTGCGAGTTCAGGGTGCTAGAATTGGTTTGAAAATTAATGTTAGGAAGACTAAGTCACTAAGTCTAGGAATAAGTGAAGATGAAAAGGTGACGTTGGGTAATGAAAAGATTGATCAGGTGGGCAGCTTCACTTACCTTGGTAGTATTATTAGTAAAGATGGTGGGAGCAGTGAAGATGTTAAATATAGAATAGCCAAGACTCAGGGTGTTTTTTCACAGTTAAAAAAAGTCTGGAAGAATAGGAAGATAAGTCTGCAAACCAAGATTAGAATATTAGAAGCTACAGTGATGACAGTGGTCAAATATGGCTCTGAAGCATGGACGCTCCAAAAAGCGGATGAAGATTTGCTAGATGTTTTCCAGAGGAATTGCTTAAGGATTGTTCTGGGTACCCGGCTGACTGACCGTATTTCAAACAATAGGCTTTACGAAAAATGTGGTTTAATACCGCTCTCTAGGGCTATAATGAAAGAAAGGTTGAGGTGGCTAGGGCACGTTGTACGGATGAAGGATGACAGATTGCCGAAGATTGTCCTTTTCGGCCAACCATCTAGGGCTAAACGGAAAGCAGGTCGTCCCCGTCTGGGGTGGGAGGACGTCATAAAGAAAGATTTAAAGGAACTGGGAACTTCGTGGGCGGGTGTAAAAAGGGAGGCTTTGAATAGATTGGGGTGGAGGAGGAGCGTGCGTAGCTGTGTTGGCCTCAGGCGGCTTGGTGCTGCGGTGAGTTGTTAGTAGTAGTAGTAGTTTGAACTATTTTTAATGAAAATGGCTATTATAAAAATTTTATCGGATGGGCTTGGGGAAAAAAAGGGTGTGTGTGTGGGGGGGGGGGGCTAGTTGCCCTCGGATATCTTTTGTCTCTTAAAAATTGAACTAGAACCTTCAATTTCCAATCAAAT
>CM051262.1:70760162-70917662 GCA_027921565.1 Artemia sinica
ACAATCCTTAAGCAATTTCTCTGGAAAACATCTAGCAAATCTTCATCCGCTTTTTGGAGCGTCCATGCTTCAGAGCCATATTTGACCACTGTCATCACTGTAGCTTCTAAGATTCTAATCTTGGTTTGCAGACTTATCTTCCTATTCTTCCAGACTTTTTTTAACTGTGAAAAAACACCCTGAGCCTTGGCTATTCTATTTTTAACATCTTCACTGCTCCCACCATCTTTACTAATAATACTACCAAGGTAAGTGAAACTGCCCACCTGATCAATCTTTTCATTACCCAACGTCACCTTTTCATCTTCACTTATTCCTAGCCTTAGTGACTTGGTCTTCCTAACATTAATTTTCAAACCAATACTAGCACCCTGAACTCGCAAAACCTCTAAAACTTCATTCATTTTGCTCACACTTTCATCTAGGATGCTTAAATCATCAGCATAATCCAAGTCCAGGAGACTTTTTCCTCCCCATTTGATTCCGTGGTCTCCCATTGCCTTTCCTGTGCTCCTTAAAACAAAGTCCATCAAAATAATCCATATAAAGGGGGATAGAACACAACCCTGCTTAACTCCTGATTTAATACAAAACCAGCTGCTAACCTCATTTCCTACCTTAACCGCAGCAGTGTTATTCTCGTACATAGCACTAATCACTTTAATGTATTTGTCTGGTATACCATACAAGGATAAAACCTTTACTAAAGCTCCTCTATCAACAGAATCGAACGCTTGCTCATAATCTATAAAACTAAGGACCAAAGGTGTTTGAAAACTTAGGCACTTCTCAATTATTAACCTAAGAGTGAAAATTTGGTCAACACATCCTCTACCTTTTCTAAAACCGCACTGCTCTTCTCTTAAAACTTTGTCTACGGCATCTCTCAGTCTAAAAAGTATCATATTACTAAGCAATTTGCTACCTACAGAGACCAGACTAATGCCTCGATAATTACCACACTCACTTTTATCACCTTTCTTATAAAGTGGCTTAATTAAGGTTTTCCTAAAATCATTAGGTACTTCCCCTTTTTCAAAAATCATATTCATAATCTCCAATAACTTATTTCTAACCTCAGAGCCACCATATTTAAGAAACTCATTTTACTACCCTATCAGCACCTGGAGCCTTATTATTCTTTAATCCTTTTAGTACTGTTTCTAATTCCTCCTCACAAAACAAATCTTCCTTCACATCCAAGGTATCACAAACTTTTTCATTTTCCTCTATATTTTTTCCTGCAACTCTATCTCGGTTAAGCAAATTCTCAAAATGTTCGGCCCATCTCGCTTTAGCTTTTGTCTTATCGCTAATTGCCACCCCATTCCTATCTTTAACTGGGACAAGTCCGGATTGACTACTACCTCTCAATTTGTTAACGTGCCAGTACAATATTTTACTATTATGCCGTCTAGCTGCATCTTCTAAATCCTCGGCAATTTTATCCATGGCCTCCACTTCACACCTCCTTAGTTCATATTTCAATGCTTTCTCCACTTTCTTTACATTTCTTTTGTTTTCATGTGATCTATCACTCAGATAATTCTTGTACAAGTCCTTTCTCCTTTCTATTAAACTTAAAGCTTTTTCACTAATATTCTTAGCTGCAGTTCTAGCTTTCTTCCCTAATACACCTTCAGCAACTTCACAAATTATTTTTCTAAAATTATTCCAACCATCTTCCACATTATCAAATTTTAAGCTCTCAAGTTTAGTATTCAACTGTTCCTGGAAAGTTTTCTCTCAAATTCTCATCCTGGAGTCTACTAACATCATAACTTCCCGGGAGGTAATTACCCTTCCGATATTTCAGCTTTAAATTAACCCTTGACACTACTAGATGGTGATCTTTACTTTTAACATCAATAACAGCACTCCTATATACCCTAGTATCTTGTATTGATCCTGCCAGTCTTCGATTTACTATAACATAATCAATAAGGTTTGCTGTCTTACCATCACGTGAATACCATGTTAGCTTATGAGCCATTTTATGACCAAACACCGTATTGGTTATAACTAGATTGTTATACCTACAAAATTGCAAAAGTCTGTATCCATTACTGTTTTCTTTTCCTACACCAAATTTACCTAAGCTGGGATACCATCTATCCATATTTCTACCAACCTGGGCGTTAAAATCTCCCAGCAATAACATCATATTTCTACCTGGGACCTTGTCTATTTGCTCCTGTAACTGTAAGTAAAATTCATCTGAGTCACTAGTATCTCCATCAGTCGGTTCTACAGGGGCGTATACTACTATAACTGATACCTTGAACTTTCTAGCCATAAAATGAGCAATTAGTATTCTATTATCAATACCTTCCCAGCCTAAACAAGACTTAGCAGCTTCCTTATTCATCATGAGCCCTAC
Source organism: Artemia sinica (assembly GCA_027921565.1). Classification (NCBI taxonomy): domain Eukaryota; kingdom Metazoa; phylum Arthropoda; class Branchiopoda; order Anostraca; family Artemiidae; genus Artemia; species Artemia sinica. The sequence continues at coordinate 70,762,543 of CM051262.1, forward strand.
TCCCTGTCTATGTAACCCATCCTTCCTGCCTGAGTAAACAAATTCTATATCACCTAATTTCATGCTTCCTACCCCTGGGATATGAGTTTCTGAAACTCCTAATAGATCCAGTTCGAATCGTCTGAATTCGTCAGTCAAAATGTCGATACGATAGTCATTTTTTAATGTCGTAACATTCCAAGTTCCAATTTTCATGTTCTTTAAATCATTGAAATTTTTTTCGCCTCAGGAAAAGCAATGATCCCGGATACCAGTGCAGGACGGGGATCACATATCTTCTCAAGTCTACACCGAAGTGCTTAAGCCGGCTTAGAACCGGACAGCAAGAAGTCCCTGGGACCTCCATGAATGGAGGCTTTGTGCAATCCTGGGCCCATCTTGGTCACAACATGGTTTTCAGCGCTTGGCGATGCTCTTCTATCAACAAGAGTCGAAATCCTGCACAGACAATCTCAAGCCTATTACCTCCGACTCATTATATATTCATGCCTACAAATATTATGCTACTACGGGGAGGCAACCCGTAATAGATAAATTAGCTAGGAAGAGGTTTTTCAGCCCAAAGACGCCCATCAAAACATACCAATCCCAGAAGAATTGTCCATTAGTCAGAATCCCGTGCGAATGCTGTGTCGTTTACTAGGCTATAATTTCCTCGAGGGGCGCCACTCCTCAAGTGGGAATAGAGTTGACCGCAAGGTCCCCAGTCTTGCAGGTACCCCGAAAAGGTCGAGGCAGCCCTTTGCAGAGGCCGTTGTCCATAGATCTGGATCTTACGCCCTGCCACAGTTGTCCTCCTATAGAGGATCCTCCCGCGATGGTGTTCTGCATCACCATGCAATTTAACCCATTGCTGGGAGAAGGTTTGCAACTCATGGAACTTGTGGATAAACAAGTGGGCCCTTTTGAGTGTACATTTGAGGGGCCTTCTTCCTCCTCCGCCTGTATTTATGACCCCGGGCAAGGGTGCCCCAGATTATATTATGGACCCCCAGGGACAAGGTCCCCCCTTGGTCCATGCCTCCTATGGAGGTACCCTACATATCTGTAGAGTGTTCCCCTATCGCCACCTGGGGACATGCTGAATGGCCTGGGGGAGGCCAGATAAACAACATGCTGAATGTACATTGGTGCATAAAATTTCTACTTCTTCAAATTCAAATAGGCAATGGTCAATAGTTTACTTATATGAATGTAGATTGGTGCATAAAATTTCTACTTCTTCAAATTCAAATAGGCAATGGTCAATAGTTTACTTATATGAATGTAGATTGGTGCATGAAATTTCTACTTCTTCAAATTCAAATAGGCAATGGTCAATAGTTTACTTATATGAATGTAGATTGGTGCATAAAATTTCTACTTCTTCAAATTCAAATAGGCAATGGTCAATAGTTTACTTATATGAGTGTAGATTGGTGCATAAAATTTCTACTTCTTCAAATTCAAATAGGCAATGGTCAATAGTTTACTTATATGAATGTAGATTGGTGCATAAAATTTCTACTTCTTCAAATTCAAATAGGCAATGGTCAATAGTTTACTTATATGAATATAGATTGGTGCATAAAATTTCTACTTCTTCAAATTCAAATAGGCAATGGTCAATAGTTTACTTATATGAATGTAGATTGGTGCATAAAATTTCTACTTCTTCAAATTCAAATAGGCAATGGTCAATAGTTTACTTATATGAATGTAGATTGGTGCATAAAATTTCTACTTCTTCAAATTCAAATAGGCAATGGTCAATAGTTTACTTATATGAATGTAGATTGGTGCATAAAATTTCTACTTCTTCAAATTCAAATAGGCAATGGTCAATAGTTTTACTTATATGAATGTAGATTGGTGCATAAAATTTCTACTTCTTCAAATTCAAATAGGCAATGGTCAATAGTTTACTTATATGAATGTAGATTGGTGCATAAAATTTCTACTTCTTCAAATTCAAATAGGCAATGGTCAGTAGATTACTTATATGAATGTGGATTGGTGGATAAAATTTCTACTTCTTCAAATTCAAATAGGCAATGGTCAGTAGATTACTTATATGAATGTGGATTGGTGCATAAAATTTTCTACTTCTTCAAATTCAAATAGGCAATGGTCAGTAGATTACTTATATGAATGTGGATTGGTGCTTAAAATTTCTACTTCTTCAAATTCAAATAGGCAATGGTCAGTAGATTACTTATATGAATGTGGATTGGTGCATAAAATTTCTAATTCTTCAAATTCAAATAGGCCTAGGCAATGGTCAGTAGATTACTTATATGAATGTAGATTGGTGCATAAAATTTCTACTTCTTCAAATTCAAATAGGCAATGGTCAGTAGATTACTTATATGAATGTGGATTGGTGCATAAAATTTCTACTTCTTCAAATTCAAATAGGCAATGGTCAGTAGATTTGATCAGTACAGGGGTTCGAGTTCTGATGTTGATGGTTATTTGGTATGGAACAGGGTTTAGTGGTGTGACTGTAAGCTCAGCTACAGTTCACCCAGTTCTAAATTGGTATCTGGAGAAATCAGGGGGCAAAGGACGGGAAGCGGTGGATGATTTCTCCCCACCACGCCTTGCACTCCCGGAGAATCAGAATATAAGTACCTGCGCTATGCAGACAATTGATGAGCATAAAAAAAAGAAATTTTTATGTTTTTTGTCAATAGAGTACCAGCTTGCCACCTGAATTTCCAGAGTAGTGTTCAATAGTTTTTGCATTCTTTTAACAAACCTAAGCCCACGAAATTTCAGTACAGGATAAACAGACTAACTAACAGACGGACAATGATTATTGAATATACTATTGTGGATAAAATACCAGCCAGATTTTGCTGTCATTGATGTTAAAAGTAAAGATCACCATCTAGTAGTGTCTAGAGTTAATTTAAAACTAAAATTTAAGACGGGTAACTACCTTGTGAGTAGTTATGATGTTGACAGACTTAAAGATGACAATTTAAAAGGAACTTTCAGACCAAGATATGTTGTAGACAAAGTTATAAGAGAAGAACAGTACAGCTTTAGAAAGGGCAGAGGATGTGTCGATCAAATTTTCACTCTTAGGTTAATAATTGAGAAGGGCCTGAGTTATCAAACACCTTTGGTCGTCAGTTTTATAAATTATGAGTAAGCGTTCGATTCTGTTGATAGAAGAGCTTTAGCGAAGGTCTTATCCTTGCATGGTGTACCAGAAAAATACATTAAAGTGATTAGTGCTATGTACGACAATAACACTGCTGCGGTTAAGGTAGAAAATGAGGCTAGCAGCTGGTTTCGTATTGAATCAGGAGTTAGGCAGGGTTTTGTTCTATCTCCCTTTGGATGGATCATTTGATGGACTTTGTCTTAAGGAGTACAGGAAAGGCAATGGAAGAACCCGGAATCAAATGGGGAAGAAAAACTCTCCTAGACTTGGATTATGCTGATGATTTAAGCATCCTAGATGAAAGTTTGAGCAAAATGAATGAACTTTTAGAGGTTTTGCGAGTTCAGGGTGCTAGAATAGGTTTGGGAATTAATGTTAAGAAGATTAAGTCGCTAAGGCTAGGAGTAAGTGAAGATGAAAAGGGGACATTGGGTGACGAAAAGATTGATCAGGCGGACAACTTCGCTTACCTTGGTAGTATTTTTAGTAAAGACGATGGGAGCAGTGATTAAATGTAGAACAGCCAAGGCTTATGGTGTTTTTTTTCACAGTTAAAAAAATGTTGAAGAATAGGAAGATAAGTCAGTAAACCAAGAATAGAATATTGGAAGCTACAATGATGACAGTGGTCAAATATGGTTCTGCAGCATGGGCGCTCCGAAAAGCAGATGAAGATTTGCCAGATATTTTCCAGGGAAATTGGCTACGGATTGTTCTGGGTACCCGGTTGACTGCTTGTATTTCAAACAGTAGACTGTACGAAAAGTGTGGTTCAATGTAGCTTTCCAGGTCGGTAACGAGAGAAAGGTTGAGATAGCTAGGGTTTGTTCAGCGGATGAAGGATGGCAGATTGCCGAAGATTGTCCTTTTCGACCAACCGTCTAGGGCTAAACGGAAAGCAGGTCGTCTGCGGCTGGGGTGGGAGGATGTCATAAAGGAAGATTTAAGGAAAATAGAAACTTCCTGGGAGGGTGTAAAGAGGGAAGCTTTGAATTTATTGGGATGGAGGAGGAGCGTGCATAGCTGTGTTGGCCTCAGTGGGCTTGGTGCTGCGGTGATTCGTTAGTAGTAGTAGTAGTAGTAATAGATATTGCGAGAATAAAAGGAAAGTAAGGGAACAAAGAAGATATTCGCTTTGGTTTTGTTCTTGTGTTATAATGTCGGTGCTGGAAGTTTTGTTTATAATGCGAGTTGTTCTTATTTATTTATTATTATTTTTTTGTTCTTCGTGTGTTTAGTTGTCATGTTTTTTTTTATGTGTGTTATTTAAAAAAAAAATTTCTTTTCTTTCGTTTTTTTTCCGTTGAGAAAGGCTCCCAGACGTGGGGCCGAAATATTTTTTTGTTAAAGTGTTGTTTTGTTATTATTCATTATTTGTTTTGCTGCTTTGTTGAAATTAAAACCCGTTTTTTCTTGCTTAATTTTTAGTGAGAAGCAGCCAGCCTGGACTAGTCCTAGTTAAAGATAGGAAAAAAGTCTCAATTTGTGATAAAGAAAGTGAAAAGAATGACAAAATTTGTCACGATGTGAAGGTGAAGGAGTTTTTATTTTGTGAGCAGGAGTTAGAAGCAAAATTAAAAAAAATAAAGAAACAATAAGGCAAGTGCCTCTGGGGAAAAAAATATATAAAACATAGGAGCCGTATGGCCTTTACCATAGGCAACGCTGTAGCGTTGCCTCTGATTTATTTATTTATTATTATTTTTTTCCAGAGGGACTTCATATGGAAGGGGTCGTCGTATAAACTTTAAAGGGGGCTCATTCGATTGGAAATCGAGAGTTCTAGTGCCCTTTTTAAGAGTCAAAAGGGATCAGAGGGCAACTAACTCCCCCAACGCCCCTTTTTATCCCAAATGCATCCGATACAAATTTTGAGATAGCCATTTTGCTAAAAATACTTCAATGATCACATAACAAAAACTCCGGTGTCGACACAACGCCCAAGGACCCGGGGGCAGGCGTTGTAAGTTATGCCCTGGGGCATATATGGTTCTTATGGAAAGAATGCTCGGAAAAACTTCAGAGAGGGCTCATTTGATTGGAAATTGAAAGTTCTAGTTCACCTTTTTAAGAGTCAAAAGATATCGGAGGGCAACTATCCCCACCCCTACACGCCCTATTTTCCTCAAACCCATCCAATAAGAACTTTGAAAGAGCTATTTTTTCAAAATGGTTCAAAGAGCATATAATGAAAACTCCTGGGTCAACTCAATCCTTTAGGGCCCGCGATAGGCGTTGTAAGTTATGCTCGGCGTGCATACATAGCTGTTATGGAAGGGATGCTCGTATAAACTTCAGAGACGGCTCATTTGATTGGAATCTGAAAGTTCTAGTTCGGTTTTTAAGAGTCAAAAGAGATGAGAGGGCAACTTCCCCCCCCCACGCCTCTTTTCCCCCAAATGCATCCGATAAAAATTTTGATATATCCATATCGTTAAAAATAGTTCAAAGGTTTGATAATAAAAACTCCGATGTCAACACAATCCCCCAGGACCCGGAGCAGGCGCTGCAAGTTATGCCCTGGAGGCATATATGGTTTTATGGAAGAAATGCTCGTATAAACTTCAGAGAGGGCTCATTTAAATTGAAATTAAAAGTTCTAGTTTAATTTTTAAATCACAAGAGATCGGAGGGCAACTAGCCCCACACCCACACCCTTTTTCCGCACACTCATTCGATACAATTTTTGAGTTAGCCATTTTTTTTTAAATAATTCAAAGGTCAGATAACAGACACACCCGTTTCGACACAACCCCAGGGCCTGGCGTTGTAAGTTATGTCCTGGGGCCGTATATAGTTCCTATGAAAGGGATGCTCGTATAAACTTCAGAAAGGGCTCATTTGATTGAAATTAAAAGTTCTAGTTCACTTTCTCAGAGTCAAAAGAGATCGAAAGACAACTAGCCCCTCCCCGTTCACGCCTTTTCCCCCAAATCCCAGCCAATAAAAATTTTGAGGCGGCCATTTTGTTAACAATAGTTTCAAACGACATACATTAAAACTCCGGGGTCGACAAAACCCCCCAGGGCCCGAGGACAGGCGTTGTAAATTATACTCTGGGTGCATATATTGTTCTTATAGAAGAGATGCTCGTATAAACTTTAGAGAGGGCTTTTAATTTGATTGAAAAAGGAAAGTTCTAGTTCACTTTTAAAGAGTTAAAAGAGATCAAAGGGCAATTAGCCCCCCCCCCCCCCCACACGCCCTTTCCCCCCAAAACCCATCCGATAAAAATTTTGAGATAGCCATTTGGTTAAAAATAGTTCAAACATCAGATAATAAAAACTCCCAGGTGGCCACACCCCCAATCTTTTTACTTTGATATTGTTAGTTTGATACTAGTTTTGATATTTTGATGAACATTTGATTTTTTTTTAAAGTTTGATTTTGAAATAAGGTATTTTTAAAAACTTGAAATTTTTTGCAATCAAAAACGAACGAAAATTAATTAACAAAAAACTTTTCGACAAATAAGTTTTTCGAAGAAAAGTTAAGGTTATTTTAAACTTAAGATCAGCAGATACAAATACCTGTTAAAATTCAAACTCAAAACGACCAGAAATTACTATTAAAGAATAAATGAAACCCAAAACGAACAGAAATTAAATAAACCATCTCAGCAAAAAAAAAACATACAAAAAGTAATAATATAAATGAATAAATAAATCTCAAAGCGAGTAATGCTCAAACTGAATTTGCAAATCAAGCCTAAAAGGAAAAAAAAATTTGCTATTGAAGTATAAATGAAACCCAAAACGAACAGAAATTAAATAAAGAATCATTGCAAACAAACATACAATAGATACTAATGTAAATGAATAAATAAATATAAAACGAGTGAAACTTAAATTGAATATGCAAATCAAGCATGAAAAAAAAATCACTACAAACAAAAGTTTGGGTATCGCCTCCTTCTCTCACTGTAAAAGTCTAAAACCTACTGCGTCATGGCGCTTTACTGAAAACTATATGTGTCTTGAACAGTCTTGGAAAGTATAAACAAAATCAAATTGAATATTTGGTATATAATGATATTAATAGTTTAAAGATCCATCAGCTCAAGATTGTATTACATTGTAATTTCATTTTCATTTTCAATGCTGTAAGAACTGGAAAAGAAAATATTTTTAATATAATTCGTTTTCATTGAAGCGCCAATGACGCAGTAGGCTTTAAGTTTTTACAGTTAAGCAAGGGGACAATTTTAAGGTCTTGAACAATTTTAGAAAGAACTAATAAATTAAACTGAATAATGATATTAATTGCTGAAAGCCCATCAGTTCAAAATTTTACTGTAACTTGTTGAAAATAATGTTTATTTTCAATATTAAGTACAAAAGAAAATATTTGTAATACAATTCGTTTTCAGTAAAGCGCGAATGACGCAGTAGGTTTTAGGCTTTTATATGTACATATATAAAAGAATTATATATATATATATATATATATATATATATATATAGTATATATATATATATATATATTTATAAGAGTCTTTATATATATATATATATATATATATATATATATATAGATATATATATATAGATATATATATATATATATATATATATATATATATATATATATATATATATGTATATATATATATATATATATATATATATATATATATATATATATATATATATATATATGTATATATATATATATATAATATATATATATATATATATATATATATATATATATACATATATATATATATATATATATATATATATATATATATATATATATATATATGTATATATATATATATATATATATATATATAGATATATATATATATATATTATATATATATATATATATATATATAAATAGTAACAATATATTATATAAGTAAATATATATATATATATATATATATATATATATATATATATATATACATATATATATATATATATATATATATATATATATATATATATATATATATATATATATATATATATATACATATATATATATATATATATATATATATATATATATATATATATATAATATATATATATATATATATATATATATATATATATATATATATATATATATATATATATATATATATATTATATATATATATATATATATATAATATATATATATATATATATATATATATATATATATATATATATATATATATATATATATATATATATATATATATATATATATATATATATATATATATATATATATATATATATATATAAAGACTCTTATATAGCCTACAAGTGAATAGAAAAGACAGCAACTACAGTAAAATAAAGAGGTGGATCATTCTTAATTTTACTTTAAATATTGTGTTTTGCTAATTACAAATACATGTAGATGTAGCACTTCTCTTTAAAATGAGCCCTTAAGCAGCTTAAAGGTATCCTTCAATTTTTTTGTTTACCTTAAACAGCTCTCTATTATGTTTCAGTGTCCCGCTAGCAACAGAGGAAAAAAACAGGCGAAAAAACAACGCATCAGTGCTTCCCATGCAGAAAAATGATTTTCCTTATTGTTCAAGCCAGAAGACTGTAAGTTTCATGAACAGAGTTTTCGGCCATGGCCATGGCCATACACCATTGGCAATGTCAATGGCGTATTTTTTTATTTCAACCTCATTTTGTTTCAAAACAATTAATTTTGGGCTGATATTGGCCGAGGTTCATCCTCTATTTTCATTTTGTTATATGCATTGATAAAGGACGTGGATAAAGCACGTTTCTATTTAAAAATACATACAAAATACATTTAATAACACATCTATTTGCAAATAATATACATATAATTAAAATTTTATTGATATTTTTTTTGCGAAAAATGAAAACTTAATGCATTATCCCATCTTAGTTATTAATTTTTTTTATAGATGTTCTATCAGTGACGACATTTCACAAAAATGTCGGGAGGAAGGCAAAATGTATTTTTTTAGATCTAGAGGGGAATATTGTTCGTTTTTTCAAATATTTCCAATGAAAATCCAAAAAAGGTACTTTTCAATAAAAATAGCCCTCACCAAAAAAAGGTGTTTTTAATCCAGAGGGGGGGGGGGATTTAGGGGACAAATGGTTGCAGCTACTGCTGCAACCACGATAGTCTAAGGGATTTTTAAGCCTCAGAGAAAGAAAATAAAGATTTGGAGATTGGAGCCTCTTAAATTAGTCTTTCTTCTTAATATAGTTTCTCAAATGTTACTCGATTCACAGTTCATTTTCTATTACTACCAAAGTTAACAGATGAAAAGATCTTATAGTTTTAGTAAAAAAAAAATAATATTATTTTATAATATGATAATTATAATGATTAAATTTTCAATAATACTGTTGCTGTTTTCTAAACAAAAAAGTTTACTTTTATGGAAAAAAAATTCAGATTTGGCAAGCCATTGTTGTCCCCTTCCTCTGTCAACAATTCCTCGTACAATCTCGAGAACCTCCTAGACCCAGCACTAAGTCAGACTTAAGTGATAGCCAAAAATGGAGAAGGGAAGTAGTCACCAAAGATTCTGAATACGTCCATCTGAAATGCTGAAAATTGAATTCGCTGGTCAAAATTTTCGCATTCTGAGGGAGTAATGATTCTTCCGACTAATCTTAATCTTAGAGGATGTCCTATAGCCTCCGTTTTTATATCCAGATAATCTTCTATTTTACATTGAACGTCTTTCTAAGCCAAGAGGGGAGTTCCAGTAGCATCAATATTGCACGCCCTCCTTCGACCCCTCCTAATTTCAGAACTGGCGTAGACTAAGCCAAAATTTATAATAATTATATTATGTAGAATAAGATAATAATAATTGTAGAATAAGATAATAATATTTTTGCTCATTTTTTTTTGATAATTATTTTTTCTCATTTTTGTTTAATGGAGTTCTTTACTTTTCTTTGAAAAACTTATTTTGTGGAAACGTTTTTTTTAATTAATTTCTGTTCGTTTTATATTGACATAGTCTTTTCAGGGAAAAAGAAAATAATACTTTAAATATTTTCGTTTTTTTAAGACTTTATAGTTTGGCCTGCTACTTGTATGCTGGAGAAAAATTTTCAGCAATTTTTATCAACACACACTTTTAAAAATCTGGACACAAATAGTGTCTTATTACAAAATGAAAATCAAATTTTCCACGAAAATTCAGTAGAAGTCAAGTACATTATTCCTTTTTCATTTTTTTTTTGTAATAAGATTATACGGGGAATAATAATTACAAATAAGTAAGAATCGTAACTATACAAGCTTTAGTAACTGCACAAGAATTCTTGTGGGACATCCTTTTCATCTTCCCATAACAAACTTCCATTTAATTCCAGATAATGATAAGATAATGAGATTCATAATAAGATAATGAAGAATAATAATAGAATAGGGAATGTAGAATAAGATAATAATAACATAATAATAATATTATGTAGAATAAGCCAAAATAATCCAAAATTTAGAAGGAAAGTGACCAAAAAAATTATAAATGCGCCCACGAGAAACACTAAAAACTTAATTATCTGGGAATAATTTTGCACCTTAAGAGAGTGAAGATTCTTCTGACTAATCCCGATCTTGGAGGATTCTCTCTACCTTTCTGTAATTATATTAAGATAATCTTCTAATTCATGTTCATTTTTTATTTTGCAACAGGGGGAGGGATGCCTCTGTACCCGCGTCGCGTGCCCTCTCTTGACCCTGTTAGATCCAACATTGGGATTGACTTATCTAATAGTCCAAATGGATGTCCAGATGGAGAAGGAAAATGGTCAAAAAAGATTCTAAGTGCACTCATGTAAAATACTAAAACTTGAATTATCTGGGAATAATTTTATATTTTAAGGGGTGAAAATTCTTCTAACTAATCTTAGAGGAAGCCCCCCTGTAATTACATAAAGAATATTCTTCTATTTTATGTTGAAAGTTTTCCTACAATAAAGAGGAGTTTCACGATCACCCACGTCGCCTGCTCTCTCTTGGCCCCTTCTAGACCCAGTACTGGGGCAGACTTACCTAATAGTTCAAAATGGAGAAGAAAAGTGGTCAACAAAGATTCCTTCTATACCCAGTACTGCGGCAGACTTACCTAATAGTCCAAAATGGAGAAGAAAAGTGGTCATCACAGATTTCTTCTAGACCCAGTACTGGGGCAGACTTACCTAATAGTCCAAAATGGAGAAGAAAAGTGGTCAACACAGATTCCTTCTAGACCCAGTACTGAGGCAGACTTACCTAATAGTCCAAAATGGAGAAGAAAAGTGGTCAACACAGATTCCTTCTAGACCCAGTAATGGGGCAGACTTACCTAATAGTCCAAAATGGAGAAAAAAAGTGGTCATCACAGATTCCTTCTAGACCCAGTACTGGGGCAGACTTACCTAATAGTCCAAAATGGAGAAGAAAAGTGGTCAACACAGATTCCTTCTAGACCCAGTACTGGGGCAGACTTACCTAATAGTCCAAAATGGAGAAGAAAAGTGGTCAACACAGATTCCAAACAATCGACCGCAGCAAGGATAAATAGACGTTGACAAGGAGGCGTCTTCGACTAGACTTTTGATAATGTGGAGTGCCTGTGCTTGAACCATGTCTAAATGACTATTTGAGCTAGTTGATTCTTGATTGGCTATCTTAATTAATCGCTCCATAGCATATGTCACGAGAACTTTCTGAAAAATAAATTCTCAGAGGGCATACAAGAAGGTTTCTATAATTGCACCTTGAGAAATAGTTTTATTTATAGAACAAAAGCTACATTCGCAAGTAATTCTGAAAACAAAATAATGGGATTAAGGAGGGCGGTTAAAATTTGAAACAAACTAAACCTGAGCTGATATTAGAAGAAAATATCAGCTAGTATTCACTATCAGCGTTCACTCTATTGCTCTTTAGTCTTTTATTTCTTATCCTTTGACGAAAATTCTTGAAGATATTTTTATTTTAGAAATTTCCAACCTTCTTTGCCCTTAATTCCTACTTTTTCTAAAAAAAAAACATATACAGGGAAGAAATAAACACCCATGAGACACACAAAACCAGACCTGATATTAGAAAAAAAATATCGCTAGTAAACGTAGATAATTTCTTAGACCACGCTGCTTTTCCATTTACGAGAATTTAAGAAAGCAGTATTGAGGAATTTTTATTAAAATACAAATCCCATTTGCCAATCTGATCCTATCGAGAAAAAATTAGAGATTTTGGTGTTTCTGTTCTGTGTTATAGTTAAGCAGTATTGAGGAAGTTTTAGTAAAATATGAGTTTTATTTATTTGTTTGTCTTTTGTTCTTTTTCTCTCTTTCTTTCTTGTTGTTTTGTTTTTATTGTTTTTATTGTTTTTTTAATGATTTAAATTATTTTAACTTTTTCTATTTTTATTTTCCTTACCAAAGGCTCTCAGATGTGGAGTTGAAATATTCGGTATTTTTTTTTTTAATTAATATTTTTTTTGTTGCGTTTATTTTTAGTACGTTTTGTTCACTGCTAAGCTTCTAGTAAATACTAGGTGCTCACAAGGACTCACCCATATCTTACTTCTTAGGAAAGAAGCATGGTTCGCGCTTACTATGTATGGTGACAGTTTGTTTTTTTCTTCTTTTTGCAGGTGTTTTTGTTTACAATATTGATCCTCATTCTTTTTATTTCTTACTCTTTCACGAAATTTATAGGAGATATTTTTATTTTAGAGATATCTAACTTTATTTGTCCTTAATTCCTACTTTTTCTGCAATGACAAATAAAGGGAACAAATAATCACAGGCGAAACAAACAAAACCTGACTGATATTAAAAAAAATATATCAGCCAGTAAACGATGGGGGAGTAACTTAAGCTTCCACTAGGTACTAAGGGCTTAGCATATATCTTACTTCTTAGAAAATAAGCAAGGTTCGCGTTTACTTTCTTTTCATCAGTGCTTGTTTTTATTTTGCTTTACTCTTTTTTTCTTGCCTTTTCGCGAATTTTTATTTAAAACTTTTTTTTATTTTGAAGATTTTCATTTTTTTTTCTACCCTTAATTCCAATTTTTTCACTTATATGCTCGATTATAAAAAGACGCTGTGACCTGAGACCACATTCGTTCGCATAAAGATAGTGTGCGTTAATACGCTGGTAGAAACTTCGGTCTATACGTTCAAAGTCTAATGCATACAGCAAGCAATTCAAATCGGACTACCATAACAAAATAAAATGTTTTTTAAGTAGAATATTTCTGAATCACGATATTTTTGGGGACAGATTTTAAATACCCTGTCAACTAATGATATAACAACTCTTCTTTTCACTGAAACCGGGTGAGACGAGTGAAAATTTAGATATTTACCACTGTGTGTAGGTTTTCTAAATATTGGAAGCAAATGGTTGTCTCTTTTAATTAACAAAATGTCAAGAAATGGTAGCTTGTTATTTTCTTCAAACTCAACTGTAAATTTAATATTTGTAAAGTTATTTAAATGTTCAAGAAAAAGATTTAAGGATTCAAACCCATACTTCAAAATACAAACTACGTCATCCATAAATCTACCCCAGAAGCAACGGGAACCCTGCGCCATGTAGGGTTCCCTACAAAACGACAGAGAAATCTCAAGACATAATTAATTTCATATTCTAATTTGTTTTATCCAGTTGCTTCAGTGCTCTCATTTGTTTTATCCAGTTGCTTCAATGCTCTCATATGTTTTATCCAGTTGCTTCAGTGCTCTCATATGTTTTATCCAGTTGCTTCAGTGCTCTCATTTGTTTTATCCAGTTGCTTCAGTGTTCTCATTTGTTTTATCCAGTTGCTTCAGTGCTCTCATATGTTTTATCCAGTTGCTTCAGTGCTCTCATGTTTTATCCAGTTGCTTCAGTGCTCTCATTTGTTTTATCCAGTTGCTTCAATGCTCTCATTTGTTTTATCCAGTTGCTTCAGCAAGTCTATTTAGCTTCTGTGGTGCTTAATCACAGTAGCAACGATTGTATACATAGATATTTGTTGCTTTTATTTCTTGGTTTTGGATTTTATTGGTTTTAGATTATTTTAGCTTTTATCTTTGTTTTATACAGACAAAATATCTGCATCGCTTTAGTTTGTCTTTCTCACCTCGCTGTATTTTGGTTGATACAATTACATCTGTTTTTAGTTTCGTCTTAACAAAAAAGTATTTAACAAGCATATAAAAAAATGTCTCCAATCAATTAATAAACATTGCTACTGACTCTTTAATTCTAGAGCTTAGTTTTCCGGCTCAGCGGGTTCGAACAAGGATTGTTTTCGTCTAGTTTCAAGTTTCTAGTTTTTCGTCTAGTTTCAGCGGGTTCGAAGTTTCAACTCCGTGTTTGATGCAATAGATGCACTGATGTACAAGGCTTGATGCACTAGACGAGAACAGCCCGTGTTAGAAGACGGATTGTTTACGGCTCAGCGGGTTGTTCTCGTCTAGTTTCAAGTTTCTAGTTTTTCGTCTAGTTTCAGCGGGCTCGAAGTTTCAACCCCGTGTTTGATGCACTGATGCACAACGCTTGATGCACTAGACGAGAACAACCCGTGTTCGAAGACGGATTGTTTACGGCTCAGCGGGTTCGAACACGGGTTGTTCTCGTCTAGTTTCAAGTTTCTAGTTTTTCGTCTAGTTTCAGCGGGTTCAAAGTTTCAACCCCGTGTTTGATGCACTAGATGTACTGATGCACAACGCTTGATGCAATAGACGAGAACAACCCGTGTTCGAAGACGGGTTGTTCACGGCTCAGCGGGTTCGAACACGGGTTGTTCTCGTCTAGTTTCAAGTTTCTAGTTTTTCGTCTAGTTACAGCGGGTTCGAAGTTTCAACCCCATGTTTGATGCACTAGATGCTCTGATGTACAAAGCTTGGTGTACTAAACGAGAACAACCCGTGTTCAAACCCGCTGAGCCTGAAAACGCGGTTTAGAACTTATTGATTTTATCAGCTCAAATTTCATAAATTAAATACAGTTTGTCAATTATGTTAGCCCAATTTCCATTGTTTAAAGAGAGAGGACGAATTAAGCAAACCTCCGATGCTTAATTTCCAGAAATTTTTCATTTTATCATATGAAATCGCATAAAGGTGTTACAATTGGCTAATTTTACTAGCAAAAAACTTCCTTTTTTTGGAGACAGATTCAAACGAAGAGAAGAGATTAATCAAACCTTCAATTCTTTGGTTCCAGAACTCACTATCTTCAAAACAACCAGAGCAAGACCTGCGGATCTTCTCGTTATCGAAGCAACGGTCGTGGAGGATTCCAGCAAGTTGATTATATATTCCAACTGTGTATATGGGATGGAACTCAAAAATCTAAAATGAAACTCTATAATTACCTTTTTTCTATAAAGAAGAAAACAGTTTTAAAAAGAAAAAAATGTATCAGTAGCCAACCCAAAAGGCTGAGGTTGTCAAAGACTACAGGTTAAATAATCAGATTCAAACATACAATATACAAGACAGTAAGATAAAAGAACGAATTGAAGTTTACTGATGTTTCTTTATAAAATCAAAAATATCTTCTGAATAGCATTTGTTTGAAAATTTTCTTAATTCTTAAAATAATCCACTGCAATGTATCAATATTTTATTCTTGATAAAACAATTTAACCATTGGTAACTACGATTTTACTGACTGATTGGTCATTATTACCAACCTAGAATAATATTTTGGTATAATAAGGCTCCAGCAAACACTTTTATGCTAGTTCTGAACTAGCATGTGATTAGCTAGACAAAATTGCAGTTTAATGGCACTTTTGAAGGAGACATGATGAAGTAGCGGGGGGGGGGGGTGTATTATTGTATTCATTGTTTTATGCTGTTTTCAAATATCGTAGTTGTTTTTCTGACAATGTATCCTCCCTCCCTTCCCAAATACTTCCACATAAAGTACAAAATAACACGTTTCTTTGTTATTTGTCGTCTATGATGCCTAATGTCTTCTTTGTTAATATGAGTTTACTGCGACTTTGACCGATCAAAATCACTCTTTAACTGCAATTTTGACAAATCAGGTGATTTCAATTGAATTATGAGATAAAATATTATATAGGAACGGTTTAAAAATTACTATTTATATTAATCTTAACATAAGATTAATTTATGAATAATGGCTACCATCGGCCCAGGTGGGTCGGATTAGCACTCGATCTTGTGGTTCGGTGGTCTGATCTCCTCTAAGATTACTAAACCCCCAAATTCCCTTTGGTTTGGATACGATATTATAAAACATATCAACGTTGTTGTGTATGCTCAGTGCAAGGATTTATAACCTGAATAAATACCAGATAATACAGTAAAGCATAGAAACACGCGAGCAGGTAAACGACCATCAAGTATCTACCAAGAATGGTGCATACAACGGTAATCAATCGATCAGTCTAGAGAGTGAGACCCAATAAGCCGGTTTCGCCTGCTTCAAACACATTCGCAAACCTTTCCTGATAACATGGAAGAAAAATTGTAAAGAGCTTACTAAAATACAAATACGGCAACCAAATTGTGCCTCTAGTAGAAGGAGGAATAACTTTAAAATACACTTTTTATTTAATAAAAAATGTATAGATTCTTCTATTCATTTGCTTTTGTAGTAAGTTATATATTGATAAGAAAAAAAATCGCAAGAAATGTTCTTTAAATTTATCATATTCTCATTCAACAGTGTTCTTTCAATAATCATTCTCCAGACCGACATTTTTAAGTAGTAATTTTTCCCCAAGTGTGGTGGGGTTAGTACATTCATCCCTGGGTATGAGCAAAAAATCCATATATGTACACTTTTACCCAGGGCCGTAGAGTCAGTAAACTTAAAAAAGGCTGACTCAAACTCATAGTTCTAGCATTTTGAATCTGAATCCTCCTCCTGAATTTCTAAGATGGCTTCCATTTTTTGAAGGTGCAATTCTGACTCCGACTTTACAAATTCGGGTACTAGACTCAAACTTTTTCTGTTTAATAATATATTTTAGTTCAGAATATCTACATAAACTTGTGTTTTGTCAATACTATTGGATACTATTGGATACTGACAACAACCACATGGTTAACATCATCAGTCAGTTGAAAGCAGCTCCATCTAGAATCTGCAGAATCGAAAACTCAAGGGATCTGCCCTCACCTGTAGATGGGTGATATCCCCCCCCCCCACAAAAAAAAAACTTTCACCTCTAATGAGACTGAGATGACAGATCGCAAACGCAACTAAAACAGCTTCAATAGATCCTTGCCAAATCAAAATCCCAAGGGCTCTATCCTTACCTGTAGATTGGTGATAAGTCCCCCCCCCCCCAAAAAAAAACACAAGCTTTTGCCAATATTCACACATTGTCCACTCAACTGATACTGCGGCAATAGGTCGCAAACGAGACTGAAACAGCTTCAATAGCTCCCGGGTCGAATCAAAAATCAAGGGCTTTACTCTTTCCTGTAGATGGGTGGTAAACCCTCCAAAAAATAAGCTCTTGCCAATACTCACGCATCGTCCGCTCCACTGAGACTACGACAATATGTCGCACAAGCGACTGCACCAGATTCAATAGCTCCCTTATGACGACATTGCGTCATCAGCCTCAAAATTATAGTCCCACATCGTTCGACAATATCATGAGGTAAAATGTCTCTGTACTTATGCACAATGTCAGCAGCAAGCATTACCGATTCCTAAAAGCAAAATAAAACACCAAATAACAAAGTCTTTGCGTTAAGAGTTTCAAATAAAAAACCCTAAATACAATATAAAGCACTAGTAAAACTGTACTTGACCTCTCTACTACGACCACTCTGTATTTTTTATCTGGTTTGCTCAAAATTTTCCTAAAAAACATCCGAGCTCTCCACTCAGCGTGTTTTCTGTACTTGAGATTTTCACTTTATTTACCACCCTAGTTTAAGAATAATATTTTTGTTCTAGTGGATTATTTTTGTATTATTTTGGTGTCTTTTCTTTTTGTAATCTATTACTCCACTTTTTCTTGTTGTTTATAGTGGGTTAAAAACAAATTATTATTGATTATTATAAAAATAACAAATACTGATGTTTATCGATAATTACATCATAAAATGAGTAGAAAATAAAATAAATCTCTTAGACAAACATAAAACTAATAGAAATTTAATTATAAAACATTAAACATTTAAGCATACACATCAAATTTTTTGCATCCCCAGATGTGTAAAGTTTAGCTGATAACAGCAGATTAAATTTATAAGGAAGGTTAAGTTATAGTTGTAGATAAGGCTATAGTTTATATAGTTAAAAATACATGAAGTAGCTAATAAAGTTTAGCTGAAAGTAGTAGTCTGGTGAATCAAGGTTTTGATATTTAACCCAAATATCAAATCTAAAAAAGTTTGAACAAACGTTTGAAAAGTTTGAAGGTTTGAAAAACTTAAAAAATTTCAGACTTTAAAAAAAATTAACAAAAGTTAAAAAAGTATAACATTTCATAAACATTATTAAACAAAAGAGCTCTGATAGCGATTTTTCCGAGCAGATGCAACGTACGTCTAAAAAGTAATGAGACTGACCGACGCACGACCTTCCGATCGCCACCAGAGTGCTCTCAATAGGTGGTATCGGTGATTGGGGTCTTGCCAAAGCATCACACCCCGCAGCAGTCACTTCTGGACAGTGAGAGAGTAAGGATTGATAGTTTCACAGAGTGTGTTTTTCATTTTGGTCACAGGATAAAAAAAAGGAGCGGACGATAGAGCAGCGACACGCCATTAGATTCTGCTTTCTCTTGGGCAAAACTGTTTCAGAGACTCTTGCCTTGATTGAGCAGGCATGCGGAGACCATGCCATGGTGAAAGCCCAGGTTTTTCGTTGGCACAAGAACTTCAAAGACGGACGGGAGACAGTTCAGGACAAAGATCGATCTGGACGCCCTTCGACGAGTTCATTGGATGAAATGTCAAAAGTTAAAAGGAATCTTGAGCTCCGACCGTCGGTTGAGTCTGCAATTCATAGCGGAAGTACTTAACATGTGCAAGTCGACGGTACACAACATTGTAACCGAAAATCTCAACATGAGAAAAGTTTGTGCAAAATTGGTGCCAAAAGTGCTGAGTGATGAGCAGAAACAACGACTAGTTGACTTGTGCCGTGAAATAGCGGAGGTTGTGGAAGGTGAAGCAGACTTTTTAGATGCCGTAATAACAGGCGACGAAACATGAGTTGTTCAATACGACCCTGAGACCAAACGCCAGAGTTCCGGGTGGCACTCAAAGGGGTCTGCGCACCCAAAGAAGGCAAGAATGGCGAAGTCAAAGGTTAGGACCATGCTCATTGTCCTTTTTGAAAACCGTGGGGTGGTATACAGCGAGTTTGTGCCTCAAGGAAAAAATGTCAACGCTGCTTTCTACAAAGACGTCCTTGCGCGACTGCACCGAAACGTGAAGAGGAGACGACCAGAGATTGCCGATCGATGGAAGCTCCACCACGACAACGCTCCAAGCCACACCGCCTTCCACGTGATGTCCTACCTGGCCCGGATAGGAGTTTCAACTTTACCACTGCCTCCGTATAGCCCTGATTTAAGCCCGGCAGACTATTTTCTGTTCTCCAAATCGAAAACCGCCCTGAAAGGTCGCCGTTTTGATGACGTTGCCGCCATTCAGAAGGCCTTAACCAAATCTTTAAAAGGCATTTCGGAAGCTGACTTCGAGGGAGCCTATGAATGATGTAAATCGTGCTGGCAGCGGTGTATCGACGCCCAAGGGAACTATTTTGAAGAATTTTGAGGTCGTATTAAAATCGGATGAATAAATTCCTCTTTATAGAGTAAGTCTCATTACTTTTTGGATGCACCCTGTACATGCACAAGTTATAGCTTCTATTTCGTATGACATCTCGTAAGTTTATCTGGCCTTCAGGGGTAAAATGCCACAGTGAGAAACGTAAGACATTAGCATTTTGCCAAACCTAAGGATAAGGTTGCCCAAGCAAAGTTCTAGACTTTGGAGTTGGAGGGTTGCGAGGGCATCATGGTAGGAAATGCCTTTATTACTCAGGATGATCCTGGTTGCCCGTTCCCGGACTGACTCCCGTTCCTGCACCAAATAGGCAGTTTATAACACTGACGGGCGCCAGACAGGACAGGCGTATTCGAGGATAGGGCGTACAAAGCACGGGTTTGCCCGAAGAAGATTATGGGCGTTGCACCAGAAGCGACGCATTTTTGAAAGTTTTACAGGGATGCGGTAGTTTTATATGTCACGCTATTAATACGGGTAGTAAAGGTGCAGTCATGTGAGGAAATGACACCTCATTTCACCTAACGTAAGTTAAATGGGAAAAGTATTTCCACCTAATTCACAACAGGGGAAGGAGCATCCGGGGGGGGGGGGGGTCTTTCTTTCGCGGGAGGAGTATTTTACTCAAGTACTTCAGTATTCCGGACTTAACAGAGTTGATAGTCAGCTAAAATTGGAGAACTGTAAACTTCGTAGATCGAAAATCGTTTCGAGGAATAACTTCGTGGGACATCCCTTTCAAAAAGACAAGCAAGTAAGAGCAACAAATCGTCAACCCGGGCATAGAAATTTTAGAGATGCAAAATTTCAAATAAATAATCTAATGGTTATAATCATTTTTCAATTTTAGAAATTTTGTTTTTATTGAAATAAAATAGAGGGCACAGTTGGCAGTAGGTATAAGCAAACTGAATCCGAAATTTTCAGTTTACTCATATCTTCATCACCATTCCTTAAAAACAAAAGGCAGTAGACCGAATTAAATTAATTTCGAGATTTTTGTGACATTTTGTATTCAAATTTTGCTAATAAATGAAAATTTTGTTCAATTTGGCCTGAAAATTTTTTAGAAAATAGGGAAGCGGGGGCTAATAAAGATTTTGCCCCGGGCGCAAGAGAGGCCAGAACCGTCAGTTGAATCAAATCAAGTATTCTGGCAGGGTATATAGATATCCCACATTTAGGTAGTCCACCATCTTGGTACTTGTCAATAGCCTCACTTACTTGTTCTAGTAACTGCCGCAAGACGGAAGTTCCTAAGCTTTTGCTCGGGATGGCCTTATGGAGATTGGTCTTAAATAGTCACAAGACTTGGGCGGCTTCGCTTTGTGAATTACACGGACGTGAGAAAAGAGTCATTCATAGTATGATTTGAAATGTTTTTTATTTCAGCTAATTTAGTCACTCGTATTGTGTTACGGAAGATTTCAGTTTTTGTTTTGTTCTACTTAATATTGCTATTTAATCCCAAGTTATGAGTTAGCTGTGTTGCAAAATTGTGTCATAATGCGAATGATGCTAAATACTATAGCACTGTGGTCGAATAAAAATAATACATTAAATCATTGAAGATTTTTTTGATATTTTAAATCAAATGGTCAGTCATTCCATAATCCTTTCTTAAGAAAATGGAATGTCTGGAAAATTAAAAATATAATTTTAAATAACAAGACTTCTATTTATACCTTTAAGTTTAGCCACGCGCAGGCAAGGACGACATGGTGATCATCAGATATTTCCACTCCGAGGTCTTCTTCTAGCGGAGCAGAGGCTGTCAAAGCTTCCGTTTTTCCAAGAGATCTTCTTATAGTTTCTTCAATAGAATCAGCCATCTCTCCAAAAGACGGAGGTACATCTATAAAAGTAAAACTTAAATATTTGGCAGCTATAGTTGTAAATAAGGGTATCACGACATTGAGTTCAAAACACATCCAAAGTTGTAAAAAAAAAACTCTACTTTTAGCACGCATTGCCCTGAAGAGGATTTATTTTTGTGTCATAGCCACATGGGTTCAAAATTTCAAAGGAAACAGGCTAAATATTTGGCCTACTTCAAATGTGTTGAAATAAAAGAATTTGTTTAAGACTTAAAAATATATGGAAGCATTAGAATATACAAATTTAACGGAGGTATAAGATAATAAAATATTACTATGCTCAATGGAGGGAGGGACCAGATTCTCTTCAGAATTGTTCCAGAACCACCATTTTATCCTCCAGAATATGATCAAGCAACTTTTTGCAGGACATTCTTTATAAGATTAAATCAAACAGTTCGTGGTAACGAACTGTAAGTAAGGAGCGACCCGGCTCAATGGAAACCGAAATTCTAAAAACTGGAATTTTGGTACCAATAGATACATCAAAAGAATCAGATTTAATTTTGATTTCAAATATATAAGTTTCATCAAGTTTAATCTTACCCATCAAAAGTTACGTGCCTGAGATAATTTGGCTGATTTTCGAAAAAAGGGGGAAAGACCCCCTAAAAGTTATAGAACCTTAATGAAATTCACACCATCATATTCAGCGTATCAGAGAACCCTACTGTAGAGGTTTCAATCTCCTATCTACAAAAATGTGGAATTTTGTATTTTTTGCCAGAAGAATGATCACGGGTGCGTGTTTGTTTGTTTTTTTTCCCAGGGGTAATCGTATTGACCCAGTGGTCCTAGAATATCGTAAGAGGGCTCATTGGAACGGAAATTAAAAGTTCTAGTGCCCTTTTTAAGTGATCAAAAAAATGGAGGGCAACTAGGCCCCCTCCCACGCTCATTTTTTTCTCAAAGTCACCCAATTAAAATTTTGAGATAGCCATTTTGTTTAGCATAGTCGAAAATCTAATAAATATGTCTTTTACGATGACTTAATCCCCCACAGTTCCCAGGGGAAGGGCTGCAAGTTATGAACTTTGCCCATTGCCTGCATATTGTATTGGTTATTGGGAAGTATAAAGACATTTTCAGGAAGAACTTTTTTTTGTGGGGGGGGAGGGGGGCTGGAGGAGGGGGTTACTCGGGAGAATCTTTCCGGGGAGGATGTTTATTTGGGGTAAGGGACATTTCTATGAAGGGGGCGCCGGATTTCCAAGCATTATTTAAAAAACGATCAGAAATTAAATTAAAAAAAAAACAAGTTTTTTCAACTGAAAGTAAGAAGCAACATTAGAACTTGAAATGAACAGAAATTATTACGTATATGAGGGGGTTCTCCCCCAAGTCAATACCTCGCTCTTTACGCTACAGTTTTTTTTAGTGCTTTCAAAAGAGCTATCTATTCTAATTAAACGGCCTTTGTGATTCAGGAGTGTGTGAATTAAAATTTTTTTTTAACTTTTAACGTAAAGAGCGTGGTATTGACTAGGGGGAGAACACCATCATATACGTAATAACATATACCTAATAAAAAAAAAAAAACAATAAAAAAAACAAGCGATACGGCTCAATAGTAAGCGAAACTTTTAAAAACGGAACTTTGATGTCAATAAATGTATCAAAAGAATGGGGTTATAATGCTGATTCTAAATATATAAATTTTGTTAAGTTTAGTATTACTCATCAAATGCTACGAGCCTGAGAAAACTTACCTGATTTTTTAAAGAGGGGGGAAACATCCCCTAAAAGTGAAGAAAAAATTTCAATGAAAATCACTGTCAGATTCAGCGTATCAGAAAACTCTATAACATAGGTTTCAAGCTCATATCTGCAAAAATCTGCAACTTTGTATTTTTTTCCAGAATAAAAATATACGAATATAGAAGTTCGTTACGTAAGTTAATTTGTAAATTACGTCAGAACCAAATTTAGAGACAGCCATTTAGCAAAAGAAAAGTAAAATTTTTATGCAAATTTTGTTTACTTATTCAATGACGGCGAGCCAAAATAAAAGCTGCATTAACTAAAAAACGATCAGAAATTAAATAAAAAAAACAAGTTTTTTAAACTGAAAGTAAGGAGCGACATTAAAACTTAAAACGAACAGAAATTATTCCGTATATGAAAGGGGCTGATCCCTCCTCAACGCCTCGCTCTTTACGCTAAAGTTTGACTCTGTCTCACAACTTTATTTTTTAAAACAATAAAAAACTTTAGCGTAAAGAGCGAGGCGTTGAGGAGGGATCAGCCCCTTTCATATACGGAATAATTTCTGTTCGTTTTAAGTTTTAATGTCGCTCCTTACTTTCAGTTTAAAAAACTTGTTTTTTTATTTAATATAAAAAAAAACAAGTTTTTTCAACTGACAGCAAGGAGCAACATTAAAACTCAAAACGAAAAGAAATTGCTCCGTATATATAGGGGTTGCTCCCCTCCTCAATACCTTGCTCTTTGCGCTAAAGTTTGACTCTTTTCCCAATTTCTTAGGAACGACTCCTGAAAAACAAGGGCTGTTTAATTAGAAAAGGAAGCTATTCTATTAGCGCTAAGAATTTTAGCGTGAAGAGCAAGGTATTGAGGAGGGGGCAACCCCTTCATATGCAGAATAATTTCTGTTTGCTATGAGTTTTACCATTGCTCCTTACTTTCAGTTAAAAAAAAACTTTTTTTTTATTCAGTTCATAATAAATCCAATAAACATAGGAGCAACTGCTAATACGGCCAAAATGATGGTCCGTAGAGTTGATTTTAGGTGTAAAAAAAAAATTACACAAAATTACAAAACAAGTTAGACAATGGAGAAACATTAGCAAATAAAAATCCTATAAAAGAGTTGTATCTAAAAAATTAGAAAATAGTTTTGAGTACTCAAGCAAGAAAAAAGAAATACACATTGTAATATGTTCCTTATACTTATAAGTATAACAGAGGATTTACAAGTATACCAACTTGCATTAATGGCTGCCAATCGGAAAACCGTGCTCATTAGGCGACCGAGTTCCTTCATTCAAAATGCCCAAACAGCCCATAGTTTGTATAATCACTTGTTTAACTTCAAAAATCACAACATAATAATCATATGGGTGCTAGGAAAAAATCTGATTACGTTTGGATTTGGAATAAAAAATAAAATTAACTTGAGAATTTCATCTTTTTGAAATCCAAAACGCCTAGATACCCCGCCCCCCCCAAAAAAAATGAAACATAGAATGTTGCTCAAATCTGTAACTGATGAAAACAAAGAGAAAATACCCAAATTATTCTGGTGCAACGAGCATATCGAATATTCTTTTTACAGATAAGCTTGTATTTTTTTTTGTAAGGAATTTCTTTTTCAGAGTTTAAATAAGAAAATTTGAAAAATTACAGTATCAGCACAAAGACATGCCTAAAGGGGAGGGGGCTCAAATTAGTTTCCAGCAAATAAGTTCTAAGCTGTTTGAAAAACCTATTGCACTTTCGAGCAATTAAACAAAAAAAAAACAAGTTTTTTTTAACTGAAAGTAGGGAGCGACATTAAAACTTAAAACGAACAGAAATTATTCCGTATATGAAAGGGGCTCTCCCCTCCGCAACCCCTCGCTCTTTACGCTAAAGTTTTTTATTGTTTTAAAATAATAGATTTGTGAGAAAGAGTCAAACTTTAGCATAAAGAGCGAGGCGTTGAGGAGGGGACAGCCCCTTTCATATACGGAATAATTTCTCTTCGTTTTAAGTTTTAATGTCACTCCTTACTTTCAGTTAAAAATACTTATTTTTTATTTAATTTTTGAACGTTTTTGAATTAATGCAGGTTTTGATTTTGGCTTACCGTACATGAATAATTAAAACAAAAATTGCATATTAATTTTACTTTTATTTTGTTAAATGGCTTTCTCGAAAGTCGTTTAATTTTATTTACGAACGTTTCTATTAGTAATAAATATACGTAACTTACGAATTAACTTACTTAACGAACTTCTATATTCATATATATTTTTAAAACGTATATTAGGGAGTTCGCCCCCTAGTCAATACCTCGCTCTTTACGCTAAAGTTCGAATTTTGTTCGAATCACAAACCCCTGAATCACAAAGGCCGGCTTATTAGAATAGATAGCTCTTTTGAAAGTACTAAAAAAAACTTTAGTGGAAAGAGCGAGGTATTGACTAGGGGGCGAACCCCCTTATATACGTAATACCTTCTGTTCGTTTTAAGTTTTAATGTTGCTCCTTACTTTCAGTTGAAAAAACTTGTTTTTTTTATTTAATTTCTGATTGTTTTTTAAATAATGCTGGGAAATCCGTCACCCCCTTCATAGAAATGTCCCTTCCCCTAAGGAAACGTCCTCCATGGAAAGATTCTCCCCCGTAAACCCCTCCTCTGACCCTCCACCAGAAAAATATCCCTCCTGAAGACGTCTCTATACTTCCCAATAACCAATACTATATGTAAACTTTGGGTAAAGTTCATAACTTTCAGCCCTCCCCCCGGGGACTTTGGGGGATTAAATCATCCTAAAAGACATAGTTATTATATTTTCGACCATGCTGAACAAAATGGCTCTTTCAAAATTTTGATCTGGTGACTTTGGGAAAAAATGAGCGTGGGAGGGGGCCTAGTTGCCCTGCATTTTTTTGGTCACTTAAAAAGAACACTAGAACTTTTAATTTCCGTTCGAATGAATCTGATGGTGTGATTTTCATTAAGCTTCTATAAACTTTTAGGGGATGTTTCCCCCTTTTTTCGAAAATCAGACAAATTTTCTCACGCGCGTAACTTTTGATGGGTACGACTAAACCTGATGATGATATTTGAAATCAGCATTAAAATCTGATTCTTTTGATGTATCTATTGGTATTAAAATTCCGTTTTTTAGAATTTCGGTTACTATTGAGCCGGGTCGCTCCTTACTTACAGTTCGTTACCACAAACTGTTTGAAACCAATATCTGATATTTCTTATAAAATACTAAAACTATTAAAAAATTAGTTGAAACAAAATACATTTTACTTTAGCGTATGACTAATGTTTGATATTTGTCGGAGGAAGAAATTTCAGTTTCGAGTACGTAGTAAAATAAATAAATTATTTGTAAAAAACAATTGAGTGTGAGCATCTGAGTGACACCTGAAGTATCTCTAGTTCAGTTTCAATTTTGGTCAACATACAGGAAAAAATGTCCGTTTCGAGTAAAAATGTTATAGGTTATTCGAAAAAAAAAACTATACTGACGAAAATTGTGTGATATTTGACTTTTTGTTCAGATTTCAGTTATTAAGGAGTAAAGAACGAGTTTCGAGAAAATAAGCTCTAGGCTATTCAATGAACCTAGAAAATTTTAGAGTAAAGCTAATATCTGATATTTCTTATTTTCAATTTTTCTTTTGTACCAACATTGAGGAAGAAACTTCCGTTTAAAGCGAAAGCAAGAGATCACAGTTATTTTGAGTCACATAGGCCTACTATCTATAAGATGTATTAACACAATTAGATGACGTCATAATCAAAGAAACTAATACAACCACTATTTGACAGAAAACATGACGTCACATTCTCTCTACAAGATGCACTCATAAGATAGGATGACGTCATATTAAAAAGAAAGCTATACCCATAGCAGTAATGTTCACATCGCTTCAGTTTTTTGCCATCCGTGGAAGAGAAAGGTACTAGTCGGATAAAAGTACAAAAACATAATCAACAATAATATTTTATTCATCCCTTTTTAAGGTCCTCTTTTGAGTCAACATGGAGGAAGTAACTTGCGTTTCAAGTAAGTAAGTTATTAATTATATAAAAAAAAACTTCAGGGTCTTAGCAAATATTTAAAATTTCCTTTTCAGATTTTCTTTTAAGTCAATGTAGAGGAAGAAACTTCCGATTCGAGTATGTAAGTAACAAATTATTTGAAAAAACTTTAGGTTTATCATATAGCTAATACTTGAAATTTCCCTTTTTCATTGGGCGCATTCCGCGCCGCGATCATAATTAATTATGATAGATTGTTTGGACTGAAATTTGTTCCACGCCGCCGATTTAAAACAAAAAATTAGTAATTTATGTTCCGTGTTTGTAAAATAATTAGCTATTGTTAATTCTAGTCGGGAGTTGAAATAAAAAGGGGCGGACCATAATAAGTCTTATCCAAATAGAAAGCTGATAGAATTCCGTACAATAATATACTTGAGAATCTCGAAATTTATGTGAATAAATATATTTTCTCATATATGTTGTTTGATATTTCTTACTCTCGGAGGATGACTACAATTTTATACGGATATCTGCAGTACAAACCACCAAGGCTATATCAAGGATTTTTTTTTTTTTTTTAATCCCACCTCCTCTCCTCTCAGTGGCACTAACAAAAAATAAAAACAAGAAAACATTTTAAACATTTACAAAAAAAGAAAAAAAAACTAAAATGCTACATACAACTCTAAATTTCATAAAAATAGCAGCCGAAGAGTGGTCTTCGCATTATTCTACTGCTACCACTAAAAAAAAAAAAAACTACAATAAAAAAATACTCTCCCGCAGAGAGAACGTCCTCCCTCTACAGGAAGTCCCCGCTTACGGTGGTCACTTTACACCATTTAAAAACAAACATTCTTTAAAATTCCATTTCTACGAAGAAGCCACTAAAAAAAAAAAAAATATTACTCTCCCACCAAACAAAACCATAAAAAAAAAAATAAATAAAAAATTACGGTATCATTTCAGCTTATTTTTACAACACATAAAAACACTATTTTATACGAATCAAAAAAGCTGAAATGACGACACTGCCCCAATTTTAAATTTTATTTTTTTCCTTTTCTTTACATTTTCTCCATTCTGCATTTTTGCTGCTATCTAGAAAAAAAAAAATCAATCTAAAGTCCATTTACTTAAACTGGCAACGCTGTTTTCCCTCATATACACACTCTCCCACTCAGAAACTCAAATTCTCTTTCTCACTTCTTTTTTTTTCACAAACATATTCACATTTACAACTCAAAATCACAAAAATATTTTCTCCACTCTTCACTTGAATTTAATAATACAGTTTTCCTTTCAATTTGACTCTTAAAATATTCCAAACTCACTACTTTCTTTCTTTTTCTTCTACTTCACACGTAATGGCACATATTTCCAATAACATAACATAGAGAATTCTTCTTTTTTACCTCTAACTCCAAATTTATATCAAATTTCAACAGCCTCTTCTTTTCTTCATCACTTTGAACCTTAATTCCATATCTTCCACTCTAATTTAAAATAAACTGAAAAATTACTTTCTTCTCTTTGCACTTGACGAACTCGTGGTTTAAACCATCATCCACTACTTCCAAACAAAAGGAGGACTTTTCGTTTCTCAGGAAACTTGACGTTCTATTTCGATATGGCAAAATGATACGTATCACTTGAAACATAAGCTCTCTTACTTTTGGCTCCATAGGGAATGAATGCAGATTCATGAATGCACTTTCAAACTCTACAAGGTTCTTTTTCTCTAACGTGGTACCCTCCATTTTCCCCTTCGGGAGTTAAGAGTCTGGTAATCTCCATTTTTAATTCTTTGCTTTCTGCCATGAGAAGCCCTTTCTGTTGCAGTTGCTTCAATATCTGGACTGAATGAAAGTTGGGGCATTTGTCTCCGAATTAGTTGGGGTAAGTTCATTTAGTATGGGAAGCAACCAATTCTTTGCCATTTCAAAGTGAAAGAAAAGGATTTTTGTTTCGGTTGGGGGATAGGTTTAAAAACACATACAACATTTGTGGTACTTGTCGATTAGCCGGAACAATTCCGTATATTGTACACGGAAGATGCTTAAGAAACTAGTCAAAAGGATTTTTTCAATAGAGAATTGGATTGCAAACCATGGTTTGTCATTGCGTTTACAATATTTAAAACTTTTGATTTTTGGGGTTTAGGGGGAAAAAGGTACCTAGGTTAGGTATTTAATATATGACGGGCTTTACCCCCACCCCACCCCCCTAATGTTCAAATATATAGCCCAAATTTGTTTCTAAACTATTATACTTTCATCATATTTTTTTTTATTTTATTAGCATTAACCAAACTTGACTTCTTGCGTGGGTTCCGGGTTATTGACAAGTACCACATTTGTTTATATGTATGTCATTACGTTTTCACGAGTCGGACAAAACCTCTGGGGTTCAAACCTGGTAACCCACGCTCCAACTGAATGAGGCTTTAAAAACCACACTAAATGACTGGAAATTAGCTTGCTAGCTTATGTCAAACAAAATCCTTTCATATTAGCCAACATCTGACTAAAGTTTGACTGAACTAAAAGTATCTCCATTCAATGGGGTCAACACCAACTTCTTGTGGATGTACATTTATAGCATTTTAAGTAAGGGGCTCTTTGCTAGACCTAAGCCTATCTTGTAAAGAAGGAGTTAGATGAAGACTGGCTATTTTGTAAGCCTAATATGGTAAATTTTGTTGGTTTTCTTAAATTATTTAGCTTGGTACCAAGTGAACACACTACTCAGCAGGTGGGTCACTTTAATTGATTTGATTGTAAGCCATCCCTAGTCTTCTATAGCCTTGTGAACTGTTACCGATATTTTGGATTTTCAAAATACATGCCTAAAGTTATCCGTCCAGACCGTAATCAATGATGATTAAACACGGATAAAAGTCCATCCTCTTATCATCATTAACTATAAATGCTCGGCGTGGAATGTACCCATTATGTCTCTTTTGAGCCACCCCAGAGGAAGAAACTTCAATTTCGAGTAAAGAAATTAAAAATGGTTTGAGAAAAATAGTTGCGCTTTAGTATATGACTAACACTTAATCAGAGTTGCCATCTGTAGCACGAGCTCAGGGTTGCTTAAATGGCACGACAGTTCTATTTTAGCACTATTATAGTCAATTTATTGACTATAGCACAAAAAATCGCTGCGTAGCACACACATTTGGGCAATTGTAGCACTTTAGGAACTGACTTTGGTGGCAACCCTGCACTTAATACTTATAATTTTCCTTTTCAGCTAATATTTTGAGTCAACACAGAGGAAGAAACTTCAATTTATAGTAGGTAAGTTAAAAATCGTTAAAGAAAAACAAACAGTACTTTAGTTTTTTTTCGTTTTTGTTTCTTAATACACGGCGGCACGTATAATTAAATATCTGATTTGCCGCTAGTATTTTATCATGGTTCTTAAATGACTATTGAATCTTCTTTTGAAAGAGTCAACAGAGAAACGTTTAGGAATAACTTCCTCTGGAAAATCATTCAAGATCAAAGTCAACGTCTTTCTAGTCCAACGTCGGATGATGCTGTTTTTCAAGTACTCTATTCTCGGCTTGCCAGCCTCAAGGTACTTGGACGACCTGCTAGTGCCTGATATTTCTCTTTTTCAGGATATCTTTTGATCCAAAGTCGAGGAAAAAAACATTTTTTTTAGCAAATAAATTACAGATTATTTGGAAAAAAAACTTCAGGGTTTTAGAAAACGACAAATATTTATATTTTCCCTTTAATTTTCTCTTTTGAATCAACACCGAGGAAGAAACTTCAATTTCTAGTTAGTAAGTAAAAAATTGCTTATGATAAACAATTGTGCTTTTGTGTATAATTAATGTATAACATTTTTCTAAATCTGTTTGATTCAATATGGAGGAAGAAAATTTCATTTCAACTAAGTAAAAAACTTTGGGGTTTTAGCAAAGGGAAGATATTTAAAATTCACTTTTTAGGTTTTCTTTTGAGTCAACACAGGAACAGAAATTTTCGAGTTAAAAAGTTAAAAATCTTTTAAGAATAAAATTTTGTTTAGCACATGACTCATACGTGATTTCCTTTTATTTTTTCGGATTTCAGTTATTATCGAATTAAGAACGAATTTCGACCAAATATGACAATAAGACAATTTATATGCTAAGGTAAAACAAGTATAGTAATTTTAAGTTAAAAATCGTTTCAGAACAACAATAGTGCTTTAGCAACTGACCAATACTCTATAATTCTCTTGTTCAGACTTTCTTTTAACTCAACATGACGAAGACAACTTTCTTTTCGATCAATAAGTTATAAATCATTTGAAAAACAACGTTCGACAAAATTATTTTCTCTATTTGCATTTGTTGTTGAGTCATTACAGAGACAAAAATTAAATTTTGAATAATTACTACTACTAACAACTCACCGCAGCACCAAGCCACCTGAGGCCAACACAGCCACGCAACCTCCTCTTCCATCCTAATCTATTCACCCTCCCAAGAAGTTCCCATTTCCCTTAAATCTTTCTTTATGACATGCTCCCAACTCAACCACGGACGACCTGCTATCCGTTTAGCCATAGACGGTTGGTCAAAAAGGACAATCTCTGAAAATCTGTCATCCTTTATCCGCAGAGCGTTAGTATATGGCTAAAAATTAATATTTATTCTTTCCATGTCCTCTTTTGATTCTAGATACAGGGAAACATTTCTATCGAATCAGTTGCAAATTATTTGGAAAGCAACTTAAGGGTTGCACCAGATGACTAATATTTAAAATTTCCAGTTTGAGGTTTTCTTTGGAGTCAACACGGAGGAAGAAACTTCAATTTCAAATAGGTAAATTAAAAATCATTTGAGAAAAACGATCTTGTTTGATTAATGAGTGACATTTGATCTTCTTGCCTTTTTTTTAGATTTAAGAAATTATGGAGTTAAGAATCTGTTTCAAGCATGTAAGTTCTAACCTATTTGATAAACCTTTTGTGGGTCTAAGAGATTTCCCCACGAGAAAATTGCCCCCCATAGGAGAAGTGTTTTATAACTTGTTTGAAGAAGAATATTCTTAAAAATGTGAATAATATTTTATATTTTTCTTTTTCAGGTTCATATTGAGTCAAACTTGGAAGAAAAAAAACTTCAGAAGTAAGTTATAAATTATTTGAAAAAGGTTGTTCTTAAGCATATGAAAAATATTTAAAATTTTTCTTTTTTTGGTTCCTTTTGAGTCAACATTGAAGAAACCAAGTTCAGTTTCTCGTAAGTAAGTTATAAATTATTTGAAAATGATTGTTCTTAAGCATATGACTAATATTTGATATTTTTCTTTTTCAGGTTCCCTGTGAGTCAACATGGAAGAAAACAACTTCAGTTTCACGTAAGTAAGTTATAAATTATTCTAAAAAGATTGTTCTTAAGCGTATGAATAATACTTGACTGGTCTTCTTTTTCAGGTTTCCTTTGTGTCAACATGAAAAAACAACAACTTCAGTTTCACGTAAGTAAAGTATAAATTATTTGAAAAATATTATACTTAATCGTACGACTAATATTTGATGATTTTTTTTTCAGGTTCCCTTTGAGTCAACATGGAAGAAAAACAGTTTCAGTTTCACGTAAATAAGTTATAAATTATTTGAAAAAGATTGTTCTTAAGCATATGCCTAATATTTGGTATTTGTCTTTTTTCAGGTTCCCTTTTGAGTCAAACATTGAAGAAAAAACTTGAATTTCACATAAGCATTTTATAAATTATTTGAAAAAGATTGTTCTTAAGCATATAAATAATATTTGATATTTTTCTTTTTCAGGTTCCCTTTGAGTCAACATGGAAGAAAAAAAAACTCAGTTTCACGTCAGTAAGTTATTAATAATTTGAAAAACAATTACTTTTAATCATATGAATAATATTTGATAATTTGCTTTTTCAGGTTCCCTTTGAGTCAAAATGGAAGTTTTTTTCCATTTGACGTATTAATAACGTCACGTATGTAATTTATTAATAATTTGAAAAATAATTACTTTGAAGAAGATAAATAATATGTGTTATCTTTCTTTTTCAGGTTCCCTTTGAGTCAACATGGAAGAAAAAACATCAGTTTCACGTAAGTGTTTTATAAATTATTTGAAGAAGATTGTTCTTAAGCATATGAATAATATTTTAAATTTGTCTTTTTCAAGTACCCTTTGAGTCAACATGGAAGAAAAATCTTCAGTTTCACGCAAGTAAGTCATAAACAATTTGAAAAATATTGTTCTTGAGCTATGACCAATATTTGATATTTTTCTTTTTCAGGTTCCCTTTGTGTCAACATGAAAAAAAACTTTAGTTTCGCGCAAGTAAGTCATAAACAATTTGAAAAATATTGTTCTTGAGCTATGACCAATATTTGATATTTTTTCTTTTTCAGGTTCCTTTTGAGTCAACATGAAAGAAAACAACTTCAGTTTCACGCACGTAAGTTATAAATTATTCGAAAAAGATTGTTCTTAAGCCTATGAATAATATTTTAAATTTGTCTTTTTCAAGTACCCTTTGAGTCAACTTGGAAGAAAACAACTTCAGTTTCACGTAAGTGAGTTATATCTTATTTGAAAAAGAACATTCTTAAGCATATTACTAATATTTGATAATTTTTTTTCAGGTTCCCTTTGAGTCCACATGGAAGAAAAAAAATCAGTTTAACGTAAGCGTTTTATAAATTATTTGAAAAAGATTGTTTACAAGCATATGAATAATATTTTATATTTTTCGTTTTCTCAGGTTCCTTTTATGTATGTTTGAGTCAACATGGAAGAAAACAAACTTCAGTTTCACGTAAGTAAGTTATAAACTATTCGAAAAAAGATTGTTCATTAAGCATATGAATAATGTTTGATTGGTCTTCTTTTTCAGGTTCCCGTTGTTTAACAAGAAAAAAAAAACTTCAGTTTCATGTAAGTAAGTTATAAATTATTTGAAAAAGATTGTTCTTAAGCATATGAATAATATTTAAATTTTTCTTTTTCAGGTACCCTTCGAGTCAACATGAAAGAAAATAACTTCAGTTTCACGTAAGTGAGTTATATCTTAGTTGAAAAAGATTACTCTTAAGCATATGACTAATATTTGATAATTTTTTTTCAGGTTCCCTTTGAGTCCACATGGAAGAAAAAAAAATCAGTTTAACGTAAGCGTTTTATAAATTATTTGAAAAAGATTGTTTACAAGCATATGAATAATATTTTATATTTTTCGTTTTCTCAGGTTCCTTTTATGTATGTTTGAGTCAACATGGAAGAAAACAAACTTCAGTTTCACGTAAGTAAGTTATAAACTATTCGAAAAAAGATTGTTCATAAGCATATGAATAATGTTTGATTTGTCTTCTTTTTCAGGTTCCCGTTGTTTTAACAAGAAAAAAAAAACTTCAGTTTCATGTAAGTAAGTTATAAATTATTTGAAAAAGATTGTTCTTAAGCATATGAATAATATTTAAAATTTTTCTTTTTCAGGTACCCTTCGAGTCAACATGAAAGAAAATAACTTCAGTTTCACGTAAGTGAGTTATATCTTAATTGAAAAAGATTATTCTTAAGCATAAATTTTTTTCAGGTTCCCTTTGAGTCAACATGGAAGAAAACAGCTTCAGTCTCACGTAGATAAGTTATAAATTATTTGAAAAAGATTGTTCTTAAGCATATGCCTAATATTTGGTATTTGTCCTTTTCAGGTTCCCTTTCGAGTAAAATATGAAGAAAAAACTTAAATTTCACGTAAATATTTTATAAATCATTTGAAAGATTGCTCTGAAGCAAATATAAATGATATTTGATCTTTTCTTTTTCAGGTTACTTTGAGTCAATATGGAAGAAAAAAACCTCAGTTCCACGTACGCAAGTTATTAATAATATGAAAAACAATTACTTTTAAGCATATGAATAATATTTGATATTTTTCTTTTTCAGGTTCCTTTTGAGTCAATATGGAAGAAAAAACCTTAATTCCACGTACGCAGGTTATTAATAATATGAAAAACAATTACTTTTAAGCATATGAATAATATTTGATATTTTTCTTTTTCAGGTTCCCTTTGAGTCAATATGGAAGAAAAAACCTCAGTTCCACGTACGCAAGTTATTAATAATATGAAAAACAATTACTTTTAAGCATATGAATAATATTTGATATTTTTCTTTTTCAGGTTCCCTTTGAGTCAATATGGAAGAAAAAAACCTCAGTTTCACGTAACCGTTTTATAAATTATTTGTTAAAGATTGTTCTTAAGCATATGAATAATATTTTATATTTTTCTTTTTTTCAGGTTCCTTTTGAGTCAACATGGAAGAAAACAACTTCAGTTCCACGTAAATAAGTATTAAATTATTTGAAAAAGATTATTCTTAAGAATATGACTAATATTTGATAATTTTTTTTCAGGTTCCCTTTGAGTCAACATGGAAAATAACAACTTCAGTTTCACGTCAGTAAGTTATAAATTATTTGAAAAAGATTGTTCTTAAGCGGATGAATAATATTTGATTTTTTTTTCTTTGTCAGGTTCCCTTTGAGTAAACAGGAGAATAAAAAGCAACTGTTCCAAGGAAGTAAGTTATAAATTCTTTGAAAAACATTGTTCTTAAACATATGAGTAATATTTGAAAAAAAATTTTTTTCAGGTTCCCTTTGAAACAACATGGAGGAAAATAACTTCAGTTTCACGTAAGTATGTTACAAATTATTTGAAAAAGATTGTTTCTAAACATATGAATAATATTTGATATTTTTTTCTTTTTCAAGTTCCCTTTGAGCTAATATAGAAGAAAAATTCAGTTTCACGGAAGTATTTTATAAATTATATTAAAAAAATAGTTCATAAGCATATGACTAATATTTAATAATTTTCTTTTTCAGGTTTACTTCGAGTCAACATGAAAAAAAACTTCAGTTTTGCGTAAGTATTTTATGAATTATTTGAAAAAGATTGTTCTTACACACATGAATAATATTTGATATTTTTTTTTTTGGTTCCCTTTGAATCAACATGGAAGAAAAAACCCTCAGCTTCACGTAAGTTATAAGCTATTTTCTTAAAAAGTATTCTTAGGCATATGAATAATACTTGATATTTTTCTTTTTTTAGGTTTGATTCAAAATGGGAGAAAACAAGTTCAGTTTTACGTAAGAAAGTTGTACATTATTTAAAAAAAAATATTCTTAAGCATATGAACAATGTTTGAAATTTTCTTTTTCAGTTACCCTTTGAATAAAAATGGAAGAAAACAACTTCCAGTTTCACGTAATTGAGTTAATATATTATTTGAAAAAGATTGTTCTTAAGAATATGACAAACATTTGATATTTCTTCAGCTTTCTTTTGAGTCAACATGGAAGAAAACAGCTTCAGTTTCACGTAAGTGAGTTATTTATTGTTTGAAAAAGATTGTTCTTATAATATTTATAATATAATTTTCTTTTCAGGTTCCTTTTGAGTCGACATGGAAGAAGAAAAACCTGAGTTTACGTCTTAAGCATATGAATAATATTTGAAGTTTTCCTTTTTTTCAGGTTCTCTTTGAGTCAACATGAAAGAAAACAACTTCAGTTTCACAAACGTATTTTAAAAATTATTTGGAAAATATTGTTCTTAAGCATATGAATAATATTTGATACTTTTATTTTTTAGGTTCCCTTTGAATCAACATGGAAGAAAAAAACCTCAGCTTGATCCATGATGACTCAAAGGGAACCTGAAAAAGAAAAATTATCAAATATTAGTCATACGCTTTAAAGCAATACTTTTCAAATGATTGATAACTTACTTATGTAAATTATGTAAAAATATTTTTCTTTTTCAGGTACCTTTCTAGTCAACATGAAAAAAAAGAACTTTAGATTCATGTAAGTGAGTTATTAATTATTTGAAAAAGATTGTTCTTAAGCATATAAATAATATTTGATATTTTTCTTTTTCAGGTTCCCTTTGAATCAAAATAGAGAAAAAACTTCAGCTTCACGTAAGTAAGATATAAACTATTTTTTTGTTTTTAATTACTCTTGAGCATATGAATAATATTTGAATTTTTTCTTTTTTCCAGGTTCCCTTTGAGTCACCATGAAAGAAAATAACTTCAGATTCACAAACGTATTTTAAAAATTATTTGGAAAATATTGTTCTTAAGCATATGAATAATATTTGATACTTTTATTTTTTAGGTTCCCTTTGAATCAACATGGAAGAAAAAAACCTCAGCTTCATCCATGTTGACTCAAAGGGAACCTGAAAAAGAAAAATATCAAATATTATTCATATGCTTTAAAACAATCCTTTTCAAATGATTGATAACTTACTTATGTAAATTATGTAAAAATATTCTTTTTCAGGTACCTTTCTAGTCAACATGAAAAAACAGAACATCAGCTTCATGTAAGTAAGTTATTAATTATTTGAAAAAGATTGTTCTTAAGCATATGAATAATATTTGATATTTTTCTTTTTCAGGTTCTTTTTGAATCAAAATAGAAGAAAAAACTTCAGCTTCACGTAAGTAAGACATAAACTATTTTTTTAAATTACTCTTAAGCATATGAATAATATTTGATTTTTTTTTCCTTTTTCGGGTTTCCTTTGAGTCAACATGAAAGAAAACAACTTCAGTTTCACAAACGTATTTTATAAATTATTTGAAAAAGATTGTTCTTAAGCATATCAATAATATTTGATACTTTTCTTTTTCAGGTTCCCTTTGAATCAACATGGAAGAAAAAAACCTCAGCTTCATCATGTTGACTCAAAGGGAACCTAAAAAAGAAAAACATCAATTATCAGTCATATGCATTAAAACAATCATTTTCAAGGAATTGATAACTTACTTATGTGAATTATGTAAAAATATTCTTTTTCAGGTACCTTTCTAGTCAACATGAAAAAAAAGAACTTTAGATTCATGTAAGTAAGTTATTAATTATTTGAAAAAGATTGTTCTTAAGCATATGAATAATATTTGATATTTTTCTTTTTCAGGTTCTTTTTGAATCAAAATAGAAGAAAAAACTTCAGCTTCACGTAAGTAAGACATAAACTATTTTTTTAAATTACTCTTAAGCATATGAATAATATTTGATTTTTTTTTCCTTTTTCGGGTTCCCTTTGAGTCAACATGAAAGAAAACAACTTCAGTTTCCCAAACGTATTTTATAAATTATTTGAAAAAGATTGTTCTTAAGCATATCAATAATATTTGATACTTTTCTTTTTCAGGTTCTCTTTGAATCAACATGGAAGAAAAAAACCTCAGCTTCATCATGTTGACTCAAAGGGAACCTAAAAAAGAAAAACATCAATTATCAGTCATATGCATTAAAACAATCATTTTCAAGGAATTGATAACTTACTTATGTGAATTATGTAAAAATATTCTTCTTTTTCAGGTACCTTTCTAGTCAACATGAAAAAAAAAGAACTTCAGATTCACGTAAGTAAGTTAGTAATTATTTGAAAAAGATTGTTCTTAAGCATATGAATAATATTTGATATTTTTCTTTTCCAGGTTTCATTTGAGTCAAAATAGAAGAAGAAAACTTCAGCTTCACTTAAGTAAGATATAAACTACTTTTTTTGAAGTTACTCTTAAGCATATGAATAATATTCGGATTTTTTCTTTTCTTAGCTTCCCTTTGAGTCAACATGGAAGAAAACAACTTCAGTTTCACAAAAGTATTTTATAAATTATTTGAAAGAGATTGTTCTTAAGCATATGAATAATATTTGATATTTTTCTTTTTCAGGTTCCCTATGGGTAAACATGGAAGAGAACAACTTCAGTTTCACGTAAGTACGTTATAAATTATTTGCAAAATATGTTCTTAAGCATATGACTAATATTTGATATTTGTCTGTCTCAGGTTCCCTTTTTAGGCAAAGACGGAAGGGAAAACTCGAGTTTCACGTAACTAAGTTATAAATTGTTTGAAGAAAATTATTCTTAAGCATATGAATAATATTTGATATTTTTCTTTTTCAGGTACCCTTCTAGTCAACATGGAA
The DNA here is from genome assembly GCA_027921565.1 of Artemia sinica. NCBI lineage: Eukaryota > Metazoa > Arthropoda > Branchiopoda > Anostraca > Artemiidae > Artemia > Artemia sinica. The sequence goes on from CM051262.1 coordinate 70,802,060, forward strand.
AAAAACAACTTCAGCTTCATGTAGGTAAGTAAATTAATTGAAAAAGATTGTTCTTAAGCATATGAACTATATTTGAAATTTGTCAAGTTCCCTTAGAGTCAACATGAAAGAAAACAACTTTAGTTTTGCGTTTGAGACGGTTGATTACCAAGTGTTGCTTCCTCGAACGAGAAGCCTTCGAGTTAATGGAGTTTGTCTAAGATGGTTTGATAACAATCTTTACGGTAGGTCCCTTAAAGTCGTTTTAAATGATGTAGTTTCGTCGTCTTTTCCTGTAAAGTGTGGTGCGCCTCAGGGTTCTCAGGCTCATGGGCCGTTTACTTTATTTAGTTTACGTGGACATGTACGCCTTTATCTGCAGGTTGTTGTTACTTCTTTTGCAGATGACACTGCGCTAACAGTAATTGTAAGATCAATCGATGGTTTAATCGCAAAAGCTAATAAAGTTAGACTGGAACTGTTTGCGAGTTTAAGTTTTCTGTAAGTGAATGAAAAGAAGACATTTTTACTGACATTCTATAGAGTAGATGACCTTATTGATGTAAATGGTAAAGTCCTATTGTGTGAAAAGCCTGTTACGTCACTGCGGTACCATTGCTTCCATATTGATTCGTCGATACATCATAGCGACATTATTTCTGCCAAAATTGCACGTGGAGTTGGCATTCTGAAAAGACTGAAGCAAATTCTGCCGGAACGTACTCTTCGTACAATATAATTTGCAATAATCTACCCGTATATACCATATAGATATGTAGTTTGGAGCAGCAATTTTTATGTTATTTATAAACGTGTGTAAATTCTACAAAATAAAGCAGCAAGAATAATTGGGAAATACTTGAAAAATGTGAAAGACACCAGTGCATGCTTTAAGTCTCTAAGGTTACGCGATGTTGGGCAGATAAGGGACTACCAAGCGGCGATGTTTAGATTTAATTGTGTCCATAATCTAACACAAAAAATTTTTAATGAGTTTTACTGTTTCAGAAGTTCTGTTCATGAGCATGATACAAGAATATGTGATAACTTGGTTGTGGAGGTTGAAAATAGTGTGAGATCTGGTTTTACCTTAAAGCATCTTGGCCATTCTGTATGGAATTAAATAAAAAGCAAGTTCTCTCAACTGAAAGTAAAGAGCAACATTAAAACTTAAAACGAACAGAAATTATTACGTATATGAAGGGGGTTGCCTCCTGCTCAACACCTCACTCTTTACGCAACAGGTTTTTAGTACCTTTAAAAAAGCTTCTTATTGTGCTAATTAAACGACTCTTGTGTTTCAGGAGTCGTTTTAAAGAGTTGGGACCAAATTCAAACTTTAGCGTAAAGAGCGAGATGTAGAGGAAGAGGCAGCCCCCTTCATATACGTAACAATTTCCGTTCGTTTTGAATTTTAATGTTGCTCCTTACTTTCAGTTTTTAAATAATCCCAATAAATCTTGCCCCACCTCCACAGAGAAATACCTTCCCCAAGGAAATATCCTCTAGGCAGCTCAACCCCGCTGAAAATTTACCGAGGACAATAACCCTTAACAACTCCACGCGCAAAATTGAGACAGAAAAGAGAAAGCAAGACATATACAAAAAATTTGTATAGGAATTTTTGCAAATTTCCCCTGTGTACAATCTCCCCTGACAAGTTCACCCCCTGGAAATTTCCCTCCCCATGGAAAACCGCAAGCAGAAAATTCGGCCCCCTCCCACCCTAAAATGTATGCATGCTTCCCAATAACAAATACTATGTGTAAACAATGGGCAAATTTTATAAATTAAAGACCTTACCCCTGAGGCTGGGGGAGGGTCATGTTATACCCAAAGGCATAGTTATTGGGCCTTTTAACTTTGATGAACAGAATGGCTATCTCAAAATTTTGATCGGGTGATTTTGGGGGAAAGGGCGAGAGAGGGGGCCTAGTTGCCCTCCATTCTATTTGGTCACTCAAAAAGGGCACTAGAATTTTTAATTTCCGTTCGAAACGAGCCCTCTCAAGATATTCTAAGACTATTAGGTCGATACAATCACCCCTGCAAAAAAAAACAAAAACAAAAAAAAAACAACAAATAAATACGCATTTGTGATCTTTCTTCTGGCAAAAACAGGCTACACAGTTCCACATTTTTGCAGACAGGATCTTGAAACATTTTAAGTAAAGTAGGGTTTTCTGGTACGTTGAATCTGATGGTGTAATTTTCATTCAGATTCCATGAATTTTAGGCGGTTGTTCCCCCTTTTTCGAAAATCAGGCAAATTTTCTCAGGCTAGTAGCCGTAGATAGGTAAGACTAAACTTTATGAAACTTATATATTTAAAATCAGCATAATAAGCCGATTCTTTCGCTATAACTATTGGTATTAAAATTCTGTTTTTTAGGTATCGGTTACTATTGAACAGGGTCGCTCCTTACATACAGTTTGTTACCACGAACTGTCTGATCAAATTCAGAAACAATTAGGCAGCGCTTTAGCGCTGCTAGGTAAACAGCCACATGACTGCAATGTGTTATTTGCAATTTAATTTACTATTTTTTTTTCACCCAGCCACTTCGTATAGAAAGTGTCGTCACAAAAACTTATGAAGGGACTCAATTGATTGAAAATTGAAAGCTTAGGGAGCGTTAGGGGGGGGGGAGCAATTGGATCTCAAATCTTGACTCGGGGAAACGGGGACAAGTACTGTAGATAAAAAAAAGTAAATTTATGTGGGTTATCGAAATATCATGTGCAATATATCGGGAACATATTTGGAGATAGCGTTTAAAATTTCAGCCACCTCTGGGAAAGAAATTGGGGCAGGGCAAGGGGACTTCAGTTTTTGTTGAGGGGAGCGGGGAAGGGAATAAACAAATTTTTACCTTTGATTCACCAAAACGTGTTTGCACTACAAGCTCCTATGGTACTTCTAATCGAAGCACAGCTAAGTAGCAAGGTAGATCAAAGGATACTAAGTATCGTCAGGTTTTCAAAATAGCGAGTCTGCGATACCTTGGAAACGACATAGGGTATTAATTTGAAACTTTCAGGGAGTGTTGTGGAGGCGGTGGGGCAAGAAAATTTTGCACTATAACTCGAGGGAAGAGTATAGAATTAAATCAAAAGAGACTATATGCTTCCGAGTTATCAAGTTCCTGTATCTGCAACGTCTCGGGACCACCTCCGTGGATAGAGTTGAAACTTTTGGTTAGTGCAGCAGGAGAAAGAGGGAGGAGCAAGCCACTTTAAATTCTGCATTAGGACAAAAGTGTAAAAAATGTTATGTCTCCCTTCCACCTAAACGTTTTTTTGTATTATAAGGGGTTAGAATTTATTAACATTCAAATAGCAAGGAAAGTCACAAGAAATTATTTTGTACAAAGTTAACAAAATAGCATATATACAATATCTCTAGAATGGCATGGAGCATCAAGCTGAAATTTTCAGGGAATACTAGCAAAATTAAACGTAAAATTTTGACTTGAGGAGAATACAGAGGAGGGGGGGGGGGCTAAATGAGTTTTCTCGATCCATCTGGATATTTTTGCACTTAAAGTCTCTATGGGACCTATAATGTGTTCATGGTTAAGTAGCAAGGTCAACTAAAAGACAACATGTGCTGCCAGGTGATCAAAAGAGAATATCTGCAATATCCTGGGAACAACTTTGGGGATCAAGTAGGAACTTCTAGAGAGGTTTCGGAGGGGAATACAATTGGACCTCGAGACTCGACTTGGGAGGAGGAGGAAGAGGGAAAGGTTCAAAGGGTTTGGTCTTTTATCTATTTAAAATGTTTGGCTTATGATCATCTGTTGGACTAGAATCTGTTCCTGCTGGAGTAACAACGTAGACCGAAACAGGCCGTGTGTACTGAGGTTATCAAAATAGTGTAACAGAATTATCTCAGGAACAGCTGTGGAGATTAGGCTAATATTTTCAGGATTTTTTGTGAAAGAGGGAGGGGGGACAAGCTGATCTCGAATTTTGGCTTGGTGGGAGAGCAAGAGGTAAGTTAAAGAAATTATATATCAAGGTAATAAAAAAGTCATAACCACACCAAAAGACTAAAAGATTTGGGACGAACAAAAACGGGGTCTGAACTTTCGTCTCTGCGATCCGCTTGAGATTGACACTCATAGGTTTCTTGGCCAAGTAGACATCTGATCATACAGTTCTTGGTAACAAACTGTAAGTAAGGAGCAAGACGGTTCAATAGTAACCGAAACTCTAAAAAACGAAATTGTGATAATCAATAGATATATCAAAAGAATGGGCTTGTAATGCTAATTTCAAATATATAAAATTCATTAAGTTTAATGATACCCATCAAAAGCTACGCGCCTGAGAAAATTTACTTGATTTTCAAAAAAGGAGGGAAACATCCCTAAAAGTCAAGGAATCTTAATAAAAATTACATCATTAGGTTCAGCATACCCGAGAACCCTACTGTAGAAGTTTCAAGCTCCCATCTGCAAAAATTTTGATTTAGTATTTTTTGCAAGAAGAAAGATCACGGATGCGTGTTTATTTGTTTCTTTTCCCTAGGGGTGATCGCATCGAACCAATATTCCAAAAAATAGGGAAATGTCTCATTCGAACGGCAAGTTCTACTGCTCCTTTTAAGTGACCAAAAAAATTGGAGGGCAACTAGACCCCCCCCCATCCCCCTTTTTTTACTCAAAGTCGTCTGATCAAAATTTTGATATAGCCATTTTGTTCAGCATAGGTGAAAGGTCCAATAACTATGGCTTTGGAGATAACATGAGCCCCCATAACCCCTGGGGAAAGGACTTTAAGTTATAAAATTTGCCCATTGTTTACGTATAGTATTTGTTATTGGGAAGTATGCATACATTTTCGAGGAAGGGGTGTGGAATTTTCTGCTAGGGGGATTTTCCACGGAGATAGTTTTCCATGGGGAAGGAAGTTTCCGGGGGGTGAACTTTAAAGGGGAAATTTTACACTGGGGGAATTTGCCAGAATTCCTATACGAATTTATTTTTGTTATTCTTACTTCCTCTTTGCCGACTTAATTTTACGTGTAGAAGTGTTAAGGATAATTGTTTGGGGGGCAATTTTTACCGGGTTGGAGTTGTCTAGAGTATCTTTCCGTAGGGGGAGGTATTTTTCACGGGAGAAATTCGCCATGGTGGATTTTTCCATGGGATAAATTCTCTAGAGGGAATTTCCTGTGGGAGCAACTTTCTACTAGGGGGCGGGGTATTTGCGGTTTCCACGGTTTTTAAAAATAATCTTTTCAAATGAAAGTCTTTTCAAAATGAAAGTGCACTAAGACAAATTTTTCACCTGGAACCGTCCGCAAGAAATTTTTCGGGGGGAATTTTCAGCTAGAATGGAATTATCTGGGAGAATTTTTCCAGGGGGGGGGACGGGGATTTTACATGGGAGTAACTTTCCATGGAGGTATTTTCCATGGGGAGAAGGAATTTTCCATGGATAGGGAGAAGGATTTCCCGGCATTATTTAAAAGCGATCAGAAATTAAAATAAAAAGTTTTATTTCAACTGAAAGTAAGGAGCAACATAAAAACTTCAAACATCAAAGACTCCTGAAATGCAGCGGCCGTTTAATTAGAATAATAAGCTTTTTTAAACGTTCAGAAAAACTTTAGTGTAAAAAACGAGGTATTGAGAAGGGGGCAACCTCCCTCATATAATTAATAATTTCTGTTCGTTTTAAGTTTTGATGTTGCTCCTTACTTTCAGTTGAAAAAAACCCTTTTTTTAACAGAATCAAATTCGAAACTGAATTCTGCTGGTGACACTCAAAAATGGGCCAGGACTATGCGTCTCTGATAGGCCTGTAACTTACAGGGTATGTAGACAGGGACAGGGTGATCTAAAAGAAAACACATGTATTTTGAAGATTGGTTGGACGTGTGACACTTAACGCTGGGCCAACAAATTTGGTTTCTCAGACAGGCTTACACTTACTTGAGATGCAGACATAGACAAGAGGACTTCTACAAAGACAAAATCTATTGTTAAAACATGTTTGATTTAGTTGTGAAGTCTGGGACAGAGCTGAATTTCTTTTGTCTCTGATCGGCTAGCAGCATGCTTCGCATTAACACTGGGCCAAACAAACCTAAGTGGGAGGGGGATCTAATAAAAATGGGTTGTATTGGCCAAAGATGGACCAAACATTGTTTTTCTCTGATCGGCGTGAAACTTTCTGGGTGATTAAAATGGACCAGAAGGACCTTAACATGCGAAATAAATTTTCAAAGACGTGTTTAAGATTAAGAGTGAAAGATTAAGAATAGGAGTGAAGGAAAGGTATCTGGTTGTATTCTTCAGTGAATTCCTTTTTATTTAAAACAAAACTCTTTCTAGTAAAGTTTTTATCATGCATTTAATTAGGCAAAACTGCATTTACAACATAAAAATATTCTTTTAATAAAATGGTGGATTATAATACGTGTATCCCAAAACCAAAGCTGTCTAATAGGTGAAGGGTTCAGGATGGCTTCGGCCCAATAAAAGACCAAAATTATGGAAACATTTATTTTATAAATAAAAGTATTTATATATTATATAAATAATATATATTATATTATAAATATATTATACATATTATAATATATTATTGCTATATATTATAAATAATATATAACAATAATAATCCCTCTCACTATCCACCCAAAATCCTAGAGTAAATCTATAATTACAAATTTATTGCACAAAACTATTGTTGATCCAAAATTTTGACCGATTGTTCGAATCTTGTCCCTTTACCAAATTACTACTACTAAAACTACTACTACTACTACTAACAACTCACCGCAGCACCGAGCCGCCTGAGGCCAACACAGCTACGCACGCTCCTCCTCAGTAGAGTAGTAGGTTCCATTTCTACGAGACATATAGGAATTACCATGCTATTCTACGAGACGTATAGCCAAACAGGTTTTTCTGGTAGGTAAACAGGTCATTACACTCGGTCATTACACTCTTTGTCAAGAGATTTACGTAATTAATTAAACCTGTATTATAAAACCAGCGTGTCTTGTTTCGAGTTTTAACGGGCAAGTTTTTTGATAACTTGATAGGTGATTAGGATTTGAATAAAAGGAATTTTTCTGACGTAGATTTCTAGTTCATGATACATGTCTTTTTAGCATTTGCAAAAAAGGAGTAATTAGTGATTGGAAAATTTTTTAATGCTTTTACAATCGGAGATGTCTGATTAAGCTTTTGCGAAAAAAAGGGTAATGGAATTTGCGAATTGGAGGAGATGTCGTGACAAAAAAGGAGTAATTAGTGATTGGAAAATTTTGAGGGAGATGGGCTTGCATGGAGGATTGAGTTGCTTGAGAGTTCAGTTAAAGGGGATACAGTTGCATGGGGGGTTTCGATTATACACGGGTTCAGTTACAAGGGGGGTTCAGTTGCACGGGGGGTATCCCTTTTTTCGTAAATCGGGCTCCCTGTTTTCAAAATCCCTTTTTCTTCTGAGGCTTGGAGCATTTGGTGGCTAGATATTAAACGTAATGAAATTTAGCACGGAGGTTCAGTTGTACAGGGTTTCAGTTATACAGGGGTTCAGTTACATGGGGGTTCTTTGTGTTAAATAAGTAGTTTTTGTATCTTTTAAAAGAACTTTACGGGGATTGAGAGACTCAGTTGCCTAATTCCGTGTGATTTTTCTTTACTTGATGGTCATTAAAAACGAAATTTTTGTGTTAAATAAGTAGTTTTTGTATCTTTTAAAAGAGCTTTACGGGGATTGAGAGACTCAGTTGCCTAATTCCGTGTGATTTTTCTTTACTTGATGGTCATTAAAAACGAAATTTTTGTGTTAAATAAGTAGTTTTTGTATCTTTTAAAAGAGCTTTACGGGGATTGAGAGACTCAGTTGCCTAATTCCGTGTGATTTTTCTTTACTTGATGGTCATTAAAAACGAAATTTTTGTGTTAAATAAGTAGTTTTTGTATCTTTTAAAAGAGCTTTACGGGGATTGAGAGACTCAGTTGCCTAATTCCGTGTGATTTTTCTTTACTTGATGGTCATTAAAAACGAAATTTTTATGTTAAATAAGTAGTTTTTGTATCTTTAAAAAGAGCTTTACGGGGATTGAGAGACTCAGTTGGCTAATTCCGTGTGATTTTTCTTTACTTGATGGTCATTAAAAACGAAATTTTTGTGTTAAATAAGTAGTTTTTGTATCTTTTAAAAGAGCTTTACGGAGATTGAGAGACTCAGTTGCCTAATTCCGTGTGATTTTTCTTTACTTGATGGTCATTAAAAACGAAATTTTTGTGTTAAATAAGTAGTTTTTGTATCTTTTAAAAGAGCTTTACGGGGATTGAGAGACTCAGTTGCCTAATTCCGTGTGATTTTTCTTTACTTGGTGGTCATTAAAAACGAAATTTTTGTGTTAAATAAGTAGTTTTTGTATCTTTTAAAAGAGCTTTACAGGGTTTGAGAGACTCAGTTGCCTAATTCCATGGGTTTTTTCTTTACTTGATGGTCATTAAAAACGAAATTTTTGTGTTAAATAAGTAGTTTTTGTATCTTTTAAAAGAGCTTTACGGGGATTGAGAGACTCAGTTGCCTAATTCCGTGTGATTTTTTCTTTACTTGGTAGTCATTAAAAAACGAAATTTTTGTGTTAATTCTAGGGCAGGGGTAACTATTTAGTTTAAATAATTCTAGGAGGAATTGAGTTTTATGGATGGTATGGAAAAATGGTACTTGTTAAATATTCGGGTAAACATACGACTAAGAAATCTATGATTTGGGATGTGTGGGTTGCTATTTTTTTTACTTTTCTGAGCTGGATTTCTTAGCCTTTCATAGGTGTGTATGATATTTTCTTGATAAAACATAGCAGTGACTACATCAGATGGTTTTGTAGTGCAGTGAGTTGTTACTAGTAGTAGTATTTTCGTGTTTTTTGCAAGCCATTCATACTATACCTTAAATGCATTCAGATATTTTCTTGATAAAACATAGCCGTGACTACATCCAATGGTTTTGTAGTGCAGTGAATTGTTACTAGCAGTAGTATTTTCGTGTTTTTTTTTGCAAGCCATTCATACTATACCTTAAATGCATTCAGATATTTTCTTGATAAAACATAGCCGTGACTACATCAGATGGTTTTGTAGTGCAGTGAGTTGTTACTAGTAGTAGTATTTTCGTGTTTTTTTTTGCAAGCAATTCATACTATACCTTAAATGCATTCAGATATTTTCTTGATAAAACATAGCCGTGACTACATCCGATGGTTTTGTAGTGCAGTGAATTGTTACTAGTAGTAGTATTTTCGTGTTTTTTGCAAGCCATTCATACTATACCTTAAATACATTCAGATATTTCCTTGATAAAACATAGCCGTGACTACATCCGATGGTTTTGTAGTGCAGTGAATTGTTACTAGTAGTAGTATTTTCGTGTTTTTTGCAAGCCATTCATACTATACCTTAAATACATTCAGATATTTTCTTGATCAAACATAGCCGTGACTACATCAGATGGTTTTGTAGTGCAGTGAGTTGTTACTAGTAGTAGTATTTTCGTGTTTTTTGCAAGCCATTCATACTATACCTTAAATGCATTCAGATATTTTCTTGATCAACTGTGGTTTTTTCTTTACTTGATGGTCATTTGTTGTATCTTTTAAAAGAGCTTTACAGGGTTTGAGAGACTCAGTTGCCTAATTCCGTGTGATTTTTCTTTACTTGATGGTCATTAAAAACGAAATTTTTGTGTTAAATAAGTAGTTTTTGTATCTTTTAAAAGAGCTTTAAGGGGTTTGAGAGACTCAGTTGCCTGATTCCGTGTGGTTTTTCTTTACTTGGTGGTCATTAAAAACGAAATTTTTGTGTTAAATAAGTAGTTCTTGTATCTTTTAAAAGAGCTTTACGGGGATTGAGAGACTCAGTTTTACCTTGTCACAGTTACATTTTCTTGATTTTTCAAAGTTCATTTTGAATTTCTTTCGTTGAAATGCAAGAGTTGGAATATTTCAGTAGTGTTTGGTTGTGGTTTACCTTGTCACAGTTACATTTTCTTGATTTTTCAAAGTTCATTTTGAATTTCTTTCGTTGAAATGCAAGAGTTGGAATATTTCAGTAGTGTTAGGTTGTGGTTTACCTTGTCACAGTTACATTTTCTTGATTTTTCAAAGTTCATTTTGAATTTCTTTCGTTGAAATGCAAAGTTGGAATATTTCAGTAGTGTTTGGTTGTGGTTTACCTTGTCACAGTTACATTTTCTTGATTTTTCAAAGTTCATTTGAATTTCTTTCGTTGAAATGCAAGAGTTGGAATATTTCAGTAGTGTTTGGTTGTGGTTTACCATGTCAAAGTTACATTTTCTTGATTTTTCAAAGTTCATTTTGAATTTCTTTCATTGAAATGCAAGAGTTGGAATATTTCAGTAGTGTTTGGTTGTGGTTTACCTTGTCACAGTTACATTTTCTTGATTTTTCAAAGTTCATTTTGAATTTCTTTCGTTGAAATGCAAGAGTTGGAATATTTCAGTAGTGTATGGTTGTGGTTTACCTTGTCACAGTTACATTTTCTTGATTTTTCAAAGTTCATTTTGAATTTCTTTCGTTGAAGAGTTGGAATATTTCAGTAGTGTTTGGTTATGGTTTACCTTGTCACAGTTACATTTTCTTGATTTTTCAAAGTTCATTTGAATTTCTTTCATTGAAATGCAAGAGTTGGAATATTTCAGTAGTGTTTGGTGGTGGTTTACCTTGTCACAGTTACATTTTCTTGATTTTTCAAAGTTCATTTTGAATTTCTTTCGTTGAAATGCAAGAGTTGGAATATTTCAGTAGTGTTTGGTTGTGGTTTACCTTGTCACAGTTACATTTTCTTGATTTTTCAAAGTTCATTTTGAATTTCTTTCGTTGAAATGCAAGAGTTGGAATATTTCAGTAGTGTTTGCTTGTGATTTGAATTTCTTTCATTGAGATGCAAGAGTTGGAATATTTCAGTAGTGTTTGGTGGTGGTTTACCTTGTCACAGTTACATTTTCTTGATTTTTCAAAGTTCATTTTGAATTTCTTTCGTTGAAATGCAAGAGTTGGAATATTTCAGTAGTGTTTGGTTGTGGTTTACCTTGTCACAGTTACATATTCTTGATTTTTCAAAGTTCATTTTGAATTTCTTTCGTTGAAATGCAAGAGTTGGAATATTTCAGTAGTGTTTGGTTGTGGCTTACCTTGTCACAGTTACATTTTCTTGATTTTTCAAAGTTCAATTTGAATTTCTTTCGTTGAAATGCAAGAGTTGGAATATTTCAGTAGTGTTTGGTTGTGGTTTACCTTGTCACAGTTACATTTTCTTGATTTTTCAAAGTTCATTTTGAATTTCTTTCGTTGAAATGCAAGAGTTGGAATATTTCAGTAGTGTTTGGTTGTGGTTTACCTTGTCACAGTTACATTTTCTTGATTTTTCAAGAGTTGGAATATTTCAGTAGTGTTTGGTTATGGTTTACCTTGTCACAGTTACATTTTCTTGATTTTTCAAAGTTCATTTTGAATTTCTTTCGTTGAAATGCAAGAGTTGGAATATTTCAGTAGTGTTTGGTTGTGGTTTACCTTGTCACAGTTACATTTTCTTGATTTTTCAAAGTTCATTTTGAATTTCTTTCGTTGAAATACAAGAGTTGGAATATTTCAGTAGTGTTTGGTTGTGGTTTACCTTGTCACAGTTAAATTTTCTTGATTTTCCAAAGTTCATTTTGAATCATTCAAGAAACGTGATTAAACACGTTTTTAAACTACATGCTATTTGCATGCCTTTCCTTGGCTCCTTTCCAAACGAGCGGGAATTCCCCGCCAGTTCCTACACATTGCAAAAAAGTGAGCAGTATGAAAACTCCACGTTTTCAACCAGACTGGTTTTTTAGACAAACACCCACAGCGATGACACACACACACACACATAGAGACGAGACACGCACAGACACAACACACAAACAGAGTCATAGTGAGAGAGATATCCAAAAAGTTGGGTTGATCTAGGTTCACTTAGAGTGGCGCGCCACTCTAAGTGAACCTAGATCAACCCAACTTTTTGGATATCTCTCTCACTATGACTCTGTTTGTGTGTTGTGTCTGTGCGTGTCTCGTCTCTATGTGTGTGTGTGTGTCATCTCTGTGGGTGTGTTGTCTAAAAAACCAGTCTGGTTGAAAACGTGGAGTTTTCATACTGCTCACTTTTTTGCAATGTGTAGGAACTGGCGGGGAATTCCCGCTCGTTTGGAAAGGTGCCAAGGAAAGGCATGCAAATAGCATGTAGTTTAAAAACGTGTTTAATCACGTTTCTTGAATGATTCAAAATGAACTTTGGAAAATCAAGAAAATTTAACTGTGACAAGGTAAACCACAACCAAACACTACTGAAATATTCCAACTCTTCGCCACTCTAAGTGAACCTAGATCAACCCAACTTTTTGGATATCTCTCTCACTATGACTCTGTTTGTGTGTTGTGTCTGTGCGTGTCTCGTCTCTATGTGTGTGTGTGTGTGTGTGTCATCTCTGTGGGTGTTTGTCTAAAAAACCAGTCTGGTTGAAAACGTGGAGTTTTCATACTGCTCACTTTTTTGCAATGTGTAGGAACTGGCGGGGAATTCCCGCTCGTTTGGAAAGGAGCCAAGGAAAGGCATGCAAATAGCATGTAGTTTAAAAACGTGTTTAATCACGTTTCTTGAATGATTCAAAATGAACTTTGGAAAATCAAGAAAATTTAACTGTGACAAGGTAAACCACAACCAAACACTACTGAAATATTCCAACTCTTGTATTTCAACGAAAGAAATTCAAAATGAACTTTGAAAAATCAAGAAAATGTAACTGTGACAAGGTAAACCACAACCAAACACTACTGAAATATTCCAACTCTTGCATTTCAACGAAAGAAATTCAAAATGAACTTTGAAAAATCAAGAAAATGTAACTGTGACAAGGTAAACCACAACCAAACACTACTGAAATATTCCAACTCTTGCATTTCAACGAAAGAAATTCAAAATGAACTTTGAAAAATCAAGAAAATGTAACTGTGACAAGGTAAACCACAACCAAACACTACTGAAATATTCCAACTCTTGCATTTCAACGAAAGAAATTCAAAATGAACTTTGAAAAATCAAGAAAATGTAACTGTGACAAGGTAAACCACAACCAAACACTACTGAAATATTCCAACTCTTGCATTTCAACGAAAGAAATTCAAAATGAACGTTGAAAAATCAAGAAAATGTAACTGTGACAAGGTAAACCACAACCAAACACTACTGAAATATTCCAACTCTTGCATTTCAACGAAAGAAATTCAAATTGAACTTTGAAAAATCAAGAAAATGTAACTGTGACAAGGTAAACCACAACCAAACACTACTGAAATATTCCAACTCTTGCATTTCAACGAAAGAAATTCAAAATGAACTTTGAAAAACCAAGAATATGTAACTGTGACAAGGTAAACCACAACCAAACACTACTGAAATATTCCAACTCTTGCATTTCAACGAAAGAAATTCAAAATGAACTTTGAAAAATCAAGAAAATGTAACTGTGACAAGGTAAACCACCACCAAACACTACTGAAATATTCCAACTCTTGCATCTCAATGAAAGAAATTCAAATCACAAGCAAACACTACTGAAATATTCCAACTCTTGCATTTCAACGAAAGAAATTCAAAATGAACTTTGAAAAATAAAGAAAATGTAACTGTGACAAGGTAAACCACAACCAAACACTACTGAAATATTCCAACTCTTGCATTTCAACGAAAGAAATTCAAAATGAACTTTGAAAAATCAAGAAAATGTAACTGTGACAAGGTAAACCATCACCAAACACTACTGAAATATTCCAACTCTTGCATTTCAATGAAAGAAATTCAAAATGAACTTTGAAAAATCAAGAAAATGTAACTGTGACAAGGTAAACCATAACCAAACACTACTGAAATATTCCAACTCTTGAAAAATCAAGAAAATGTAACTGTGACAAGGTAAACCACAACCAAACACTACTGAAATATTCCAACTCTTGCATTTCAACGAAAGAAATTCAAAATGAACTTTGAAAAATCAAGAAAATGTAACTGTGACAAGGTAAACCACAACCAAACACTACTGAAATATTCCAACTCTTGCATTTCAACGAAAGAAATTCAAATTGAACTTTGAAAAATCAAGAAAATGTAACTGTGACAAGGTAAGCCACAACCAAACACTACTGAAATATTCCAACTCTTGCATTTCAACGAAAGAAATTCAAAATGAACTTTGAAAAATCAAGAATATGTAACTGTGACAAGGTAAACCACAACCAAACACTACTGAAATATTCCAACTCTTGCATTTCAACGAAAGAAATTCAAAATGAACTTTGAAAAATCAAGAAAATGTAACTGTGACAAGGTAAACCACCACCAAACACTACTGAAATATTCCAACTCTTGCATCTCAATGAAAGAAATTCAAATCACAAGCAAACACTACTGAAATATTCCAACTCTTGCATTTCAACGAAAGAAATTCAAAATGAACTTTGAAAAATCAAGAAAATGTAACTGTGACAAGGTAAACCACAACCAAACACTACTGAAATATTCCAACTCTTGCATTTCAACGAAAGAAATTCAAAATGAACTTTGAAAAATCAAGAAAATGTAACTGTGACAAGGTAAACCACCACCAAACACTACTGAAATATTCCAACTCTTGCATTTCAATGAAAGAAATTCAAAATGAACTTTGAAAAATCAAGAAAATGTAACTGTGACAAGGTAAACCATAACCAAACACTACTGAAATATTCCAACTCTTCAACGAAAGAAATTCAAAATGAACTTTGAAAAATCAAGAAAATGTAACTGTGACAAGGTAAACCACAACCATACACTACTGAAATATTCCAACTCTTGCATTTCAACGAAAGAAATTCAAAATGAACTTTGAAAAATCAAGAAAATGTAACTGTGACAAGGTAAACCACAACCAAACACTACTGAAATATTCCAACTCTTGCATTTCAATGAAAGAAATTCAAAATGAACTTTGAAAAATCAAGAAAATGTAACTTTGACATGGTAAACCACAACCAAACACTACTGAAATATTCCAACTCTTGCATTTCAACGAAAGAAATTCAAATGAACTTTGAAAAATCAAGAAAATGTAACTGTGACAAGGTAAACCACAACCAAACACTACTGAAATATTCCAACTTTGCATTTCAACGAAAGAAATTCAAAATGAACTTTGAAAAATCAAGAAAATGTAACTGTGACAAGGTAAACCACAACCTAACACTACTGAAATATTCCAACTCTTGCATTTCAACGAAAGAAATTCAAAATGAACTTTGAAAAATCAAGAAAATGTAACTGTGACAAGGTAAACCACAACCAAACACTACTGAAATATTCCAACTCTTGCATTTCAACGAAAGAAATTCAAAATGAACTTTGAAAAATCAAGAAAATGTAACTGTGACAAGGTAAAACTGAGTCTCTCAATCCCCGTAAAGCTCTTTTAAAAGATACAAGAACTACTTATTTAACACAAAAATTTCGTTTTTAATGACCACCAAGTAAAGAAAAACCACACGGAATCAGGCAACTGAGTCTCTCAAACCCCTTAAAGCTCTTTTAAAAGATACAAAAACTACTTATTTAACACAAAAATTTCGTTTTTAATGACCATCAAGTAAAGAAAAATCACACGGAATTAGGCAACTGAGTCTCTCAAACCCTGTAAAGCTCTTTTAAAAGATACAACAAATGACCATCAAGTAAAGAAAAAACCACAGTTGATCAAGAAAATATCTGAATGCATTTAAGGTATAGTATGAATGGCTTGCAAAAAACACGAAAATACTACTACTAGTAACAACTCACTGCACTACAAAACCATCTGATGTAGTCACGGCTATGTTTGATCAAGAAAATATCTGAATGTATTCAAGGTATAGTATGAATGGCTTGCAAAAAACACGAAAATACTACTACTAGTAACAATTCACTGCACTACAAAACCATCGGATGTAGTCACGGCTATGTTTTATCAAGGAAATATCTGAATGTATTTAAGGTATAGTATGAATGGCTTGCAAAAAACACGAAAATACTACTACTAGTAACAATTCACTGCACTACAAAACCATCGGATGTAGTCACGGCTATGTTTTATCAAGAAAATATCTGAATGCATTTAAGGTATAGTATGAATTGCTTGCAAAAAAAAACACGAAAATACTACTACTAGTAACAACTCACTGCACTACAAAACCATCTGATGTAGTCACGGCTATGTTTTATCAAGAAAATATCTGAATGCATTTAAGGTATAGTATGAATGGCTTGCAAAAAAAAACACGAAAATACTACTGCTAGTAACAATTCACTGCACTACAAAACCATTGGATGTAGTCACGGCTATGTTTTATCAAGAAAATATCTGAATGCATTTAAGGTATAGTATGAATGGCTTGCAAAAAACACGAAAATACTACTACTAGTAACAACTCACTGCACTACAAAACCATCTGATGTAGTCACTGCTATGTTTTATCAAGAAAATATCATACACACCTATGAAAGGCTAAGAAATCCAGCTCAGAAAAGTAAAAAAATAGCAACCCACACATCCCAAATCATAGATTTCTTAGTCGTATGTTTACCCGAATATTTAACAAGTACCATTTTTCCATACCATCCATAAAACTCAATTCCTCCTAGAATTATTTAAACTAAATAGTTACCCCTGCCCTAGAATTAACACAAAAATTTCGTTTTTAATGACTACCAAGTAAAGAAAAAATCACACGGAATTAGGCAACTGAGTCTCTCAATCCCCGTAAAGCTCTTTTAAAAGATACAAAAACTACTTATTTAACACAAAAATTTCGTTTTTAATGACCATCAAGTAAAGAAAAAACCCATGGAATTAGGCAACTGAGTCTCTCAAACCCTGTAAAGCTCTTTTAAAAGATACAAAAACTACTTATTTAACACAAAAATTTCGTTTTTAATGACCACCAAGTAAAGAAAAATCACACGGAATTAGGCAACTGAGTCTCTCAATCCCCGTAAAGCTCTTTTAAAAGATACAAAAACTACTTATTTAACACAAAAATTTCGTTTTTAATGACCATCAAGTAAAGAAAAATCACACGGAATTAGGCAACTGAGTCTCTCAATCTCCGTAAAGCTCTTTTAAAAGATACAAAAACTACTTATTTAACACAAAAATTTCGTTTTTAATGACCATCAAGTAAAGAAAAATCACAACGGAATTAGCCAACTGAGTCTCTCAATCCCCGTAAAGCTCTTTTAAAAGATACAAAAACTACTTATTTAACATAAAAATTTCGTTTTTAATGACCATCAAGTAAAGAAAAATCACACGGAATTAGGCAACTGAGTCTCTCAATCCCCGTAAAGCTCTTTTAAAAGATACAAAAACTACTTATTTAACACAAAAATTTCGTTTTTAATGACCATCAAGTAAAGAAAAATCACACGGAATTAGGCAACTGAGTCTCTCAATCCCCGTAAAGCTCTTTTAAAAGATACAAAAACTACTTATTTAACACAAAAATTTCGTTTTTAATGACCATCAAGTAAAGAAAAATCACACGGAATTAGGCAACTGAGTCTCTCAATCCCCGTAAAGCTCTTTTAAAAGATACAAAAACTACTTATTTAACACAAAAATTTCGTTTTTAATGACCATCAAGTAAAGAAAAATCACACGGAATTAGGCAACTGAGTCTCTCAATCCCCGTAAAGTTCTTTTAAAAGATACAAAAACTACTTATTTAACACAAAGAACCCCCATGTAACTGAACCCCTGTATAACTGAAACCCTGTACAACTGAACCTCCGTGCTAAATTTCATTACGTTTAATATCTAGCCACCAAATGCTCCAAGCCTCAGAAGAAAAAGGGATTTTGAAAACAGGGAGCCCGATTTACGAAAAAAGGGATACCCCCCGTGCAACTGAACCCCCCTTGTAACTGAACCCGTGTATAATCGAAACCCCCCATGCAACTGTATCCCCTTTAACTGAACTCTCAAGCAACTCAATCCTCCATGCAAGCCCATCTCCCTCAAAATTTTCCAATCACTAATTACTCCTTTTTTGTCACGACATCTCCTCCAATTCGCAAATTCCATTACCCTTTTTTTCGCAAAAGCTTAATCAGACATCTCCGATTGTAAAAGCATTAAAAAATTTTCCAATCACTAATTACTCCTTTTTTGCAAATGCTAAAAAGACATGTATCATGAACTAGAAATCTACGTCAGAAAAATTCCTTTTATTCAAATCCTAATCACCTATCAAGTTATCAAAAAACTTGCCCGTTAAAACTCGAAACAAGACACGCTGGTTTTATAATACAGGTTTAATTAATTACGTAAATCTCTTGACAAAGAGTGTAATGACCGAGTGTAATGACCTGTTTACCTACCAGAAAAACCTGTTTGGCTATACGTCTCGTAGAATAGCATAATAATTCCTATATGTCTCGTAGAAATGGAACCTACTACTCTACTCTCCTCCACCCCAATCTATTCAAAGCCTCCCTTTTTACACCCGCCTACGAAGCTCCCATTTCCTTTAAATCTTTCTTTATGACGTCCTCCCACCCCAGACGGGGACGACCTGCTTTTCGTTTAGCCCTAGATGGTTGGCCGAAAAGAACAATCTTCGACAATCTGTCATCCTTCATCCGCACAACGTGCCCTAGCCATCTCAACCTTTCTTTCATTATAGCCCTAGAGAGCGGCATTGAACCACATTTTTCGTATAGCATATTGCTTGAAAAACGGTCAGTCAGCCGGGTACCCAGAACAATCCTTAAGCAATTTCTCTGGAAAACATCTAGCAAATCTTCATCCGCTTTTCGGAGCGTCCATGCTTCAGAGCCATATTTGACCACTGTCATCACTGTAGCTTCTAATATTCTAATCTTAGTTTGCAGGCTTATCTTCCTATTCTTCCAGACTTTTTTTTAAGTGTGAAAAAACACCATGAGCCTTGGCTATTCTATATTTAACATCTTCACTGCTCCCACCATCTTTACTAATAATACTACCAAGGTAAGTGAAGCTGCCCACCTGATCAATCTTTTCATTACCCAACGTCACCTTTTCATCTTCACTTATTCCTAGACTTAGTGACTTAGTCTTCCTAACATTAATTTTCAAACCAATTCTAGCACCCTGAACTCGCAAAACCTCTAAAACTTCATTCATTTTGCTCACACTTTCATCTAGGATGCTTAAATCATCAGCATAATCCAAGTCCAGGAGACTTTTTCCTCCCCATTTGATTCCGTGGTCTCTCATTGCCTTTCCTGTGCTCCTTAAAACAAAGTCCATCAAAATAATCCATACAAAGGGGGATAGAACACAACCCTGCTTAACTCCTGATTTAATACAAAACCAGCTGCTAACCTCATTTCCTACCTTAACCGCAGCAGTGTTATTCTCGTACATAGCACTAATCACCTTAATGTATTTGTCTGGTATACCATACAAGGATAAAGCCTTTACTAAAGCTCTTCTATCAACAGAATCAAACGCTTGCTCATAACCTATAAAACTGAGGACCAAAGGTGTTTGAAAACTCAGGCACTTCTCAATTATTAGCCTAAGAGTCAAAATTTGGTCGACACATCCTCTACCTTTTCTAAAACCGCACTGCTCTTCTCTTAAAACTTTGTCTATGGCATCTCTCAGTCTAAAAAGTATCATATTACTAAGTAATTTACTACCTACAGAGACCAGACTAATGCCTCGATAATTACCACACTCTACTTTTATCACCTTTCTTATAAAGTGGCTTAATTAAGGTTTTCCTAAAATCGTTAGGTACTTCCCCTTTTTCAAAAATCATGTTCATAATCTTCAGTAACTTATTTCTAACCTAGCAGAAAAACTAAAACGCAACTTGACAAATATTCCTAATATCAACCAATAATAAAACTATATCAGTTAATAAACAAGAGAAAACTAATTTGAAAATCATTCTCTAAAGAAGATTTTTTTCAAAGAAAAGTGAAGAGCTGCATCAAGGCCAAGGACGAGCAAAAAAAAAACTGAAATAATAACTCAAAATTAAAAATAGTAGAAATGACTATCAATGAATAAATGATACCCAAAAGCGAATACATACTAAAATGAATAATTAGATCAAAAATAAAGATATCATATAATACTATAGATGAATAAATGAATCCTAAAACGAACAGAAATGAAAATGAACATAATTAAATGAAACTTAAAACAGAAATCAACCGACAGGAATAGAGCTACTCCCTCTCCCCTCCAAAAAAACTTCTAAAGGCCAGAGCTTCATTAGTGCTAAAGAAAATATATTTCAAAAATTTTCTCTTTCATAATTATAACACCAAAAATCAAAAATTGCTGAGACTTCTAGGAAATAATATTATTGTGCATTAAACAAACACTCTAATTTCATTTAAACTCTTTCTGTTGCCTTTTTTTCTAAACATTTTCGTTTTATCTTTTCGTTGTACTTATTAGCAGAACATCAATCTCGTTTGGGTATTTTCATTTTATAAGATTTATCTCTAGCTGTTATTTAATATCTTTATATCCATGGTCAAATTTCCAGCATTGTTTTAGAGGGGCAGGGGGGGGGGGTTCATATCCGGATAGTCAAAGAGCATGGAATATATATTAATTTTTTCTCCACATTATTGGGGGGTGCAACTGCCCCCCCCCCCAAACGACGCCCCTGTTATGTCAGCTCTAATTATTCATTTCCTGTTTGTGTCGGGATTCCTTTATTCATTGCTAGTACTCTCTGCCTTTTATTTGAAACAATTTTTTGGGAAAACGTTTTTTTTGTCAATTTCAGAAAATAGCCGTTCTGAAATGGAGAGAAACATTTCCAGCAGAGAAAAAAATTCAAGCCCGCAAAAGCTCAGCTATTCGGATCAAAAAGTCACGTTCTTCTTCAAACACCAAAACTACGAATTTTATTCCAACTCACAGTACAATATCTAAAAATATGGTACTCATTTCTCGAAAAAAATTACTATATTACAAAAAAAAATCGCAGTCGGCCTTTTAGGCTGGGCGTCCGTACGATGCAGCAAGTTCTATCCTATTTAGTAATACGGCTTTCATTGAGGTGCTACTGTTTTATTCTTTTTTTTTCTTTCTCATCGTGCTCTTGTGCTTATTTCAAATAAGCACAGGAGCAATATTTGTGGTTCTAGGATTTTTTTTTTATAGTTGCATTAGATGAGTTAAAAAGTAATTATTAAAATTTTACAAAACGAAACACAATAATAATAAAACAAATAAACGCATCTTAATATTAAGGGGAGAAAAGAATTGATTTATTTGAGCAAAGGAGTATTTTTGGTATTATAGCTTCCTAATCCCATTTGAATCATTAGATGGATTAGAAGATGATCATCAAAATTAAAAAAAAAAGGAAAAAAGAACACCTAAATAGTAAAGGTAAAAAAAAACAAAAAAAAAGAGAAAAAATGCTCATTAATAGTAAGAGTGAAAAAGAATCCAACAGAAAATATTAAGTTGAGCACCTAGGAAAAATAGCAAAAATAAGAAAGTATATACAAAATACTGAGAGCGAACTAGGGAAAACGTAAAAAACAGGAATAAATTCATGATTTAGAAAGGTAAATTTTGAGCAATTCTTACCTTTAGGACCAACTGCTTTACACGACAAAATTCCAAGCATGTAACTGACTATTTCTTCCACAAAATTAACAATATCATTCCAATTAAACTTTGGCACGTTGATACCACCAGATTCACATATCACTCTGTTAAATGCACATACAGTTCCTTGTAATGACGACTCTCTTGCTCCAACAAGAAAGTTTGTTTTTAGAGCCTCAAATTGAGTTTTACACGTTGAGAAGAGTTTATTCAAATATACATCATATTTTACTTGATTTTCTTTTCTTCTCCAAATAGCAATTAATTATTATAGCTTCCTAATCCCATTTGAATCATTAGATGGATTAGAAGATGATCTTCAAAATTAAAAAAAAAAAGGAAAAAAGAACACCTAAATAGTAAAGGTAAAAAAAAACAAAAAAAAAAAGAGAAAAAAAGCTCATTAATAGTAAGAGTGAAAAAGAATCCAACAGAAAATATTAAGTTGAGCACCTAGGAAAAATAGCAAAAATAAGAAAGTATCTACAAAAATATTGAGAGCGAACTAGGGAAAACATAAAAAACAGGAATAAATTCATGATTTAAAAAGGTAAATTTTGAGCAATTCTTACCTTTAGGACCAACTGCTTTACACGACAAAATTCCAAGCATGTAACTGACTATTTCTTCCACAAAATTAACAATATCATTCCAATTAAACTTTGGCACGTTGATACCACCAGATTCACATATCACTCTGTTAAATGCACATACAGTTCCTTGTAATGACGACTCTCTTGCTCCAACAAGAAAGTTTGTTTTTAGAGCCTCAAATTGAGTTTTACACGTTGAGAAGAGTTTATTCAAATATACATCATATTTTACTTGATTTTCTTTTCTTCTCCAAATAGCAATTAACTTGGCAAAAACAGCCCCACATTCACTTAGAGTAAATTTAGGACTGCCACAAAGATTTTCAGCAATTCCAAGACAGTGTTGCATTTCATCTTGGCTTGGAGTAAAATACTGCGCTAATAGATTTGCAATTTTCTCTCGAACATCTCCAAATGAAACTAAACACCCATTCTTCAAAATTTCGAATTTTTTTTGGCAGAAAAATGAAAATTTTCCCTGTTCATTTGCAAACTGTAAAAATGTAGGTTTGGCAGTGAGAGCACTACCTTTAGATAGTACTTTATTATCAGTGAAAAGGATTCCAAAAATAACTGTCAATAAATCTGCACACGTTGAACATCTTTGATAATTCCCGCCAAATTCCAAATTTTCAAATATCATGTTCACCCAACTGTCAACGAAATTTATCTGACAAATAACAATTTCGAATTTCTTACACTTCAAAGCTTGTAATGAGCTTTCTACAACTCTGTCAATAATGGCTTTGGCAATTGATAGCAACTGCTGTCGGAACGGAGCGCAATCAGAATTTAAATTATTCTTAAAGAAAGTTAAAATTCGATTTAAGTCACTTGATTTAACTGGATCTGTCTTCTTTTTAGAATAAGTGAAATATGCAAAAGCCCGAATTCTAACAATATCATCTGAATACTCCATAGCTTTTGGAATTAGTGATTCTGCAATTTGTTCCATAAGTGCACTGATTTGATGTTTCTCTTGGGCTAGCTTTAAGATACTACATATAGCAAGCCAGTGTTCTGAGTTGTTTACATCCAGCAATTTCAGTATATAGTCTCCAGAATCAGGGATATGTGACAAAACTTGGGGTAAATACAAGTTGACAACATTCTGTGTAATGACTCTAAAAATAAGAAAAGCAATTAAAAAGAAAAAAATCAAGAAAATACCCCCAAAAAAAATTCACCCAACAGGTAACAGCTTTGAATTTTTTACGCTTCAAAGCATCTACAACACTGTTAACAACAGTGTTTGCAATTGCTGTCGGAATGGAGCACAAGCAGAACTTGAATTGCTCTCGAAAGAAGTTATAATTCGATTTAAGTCACTTGGTCCAATTGAATCTGTCTCCATTTTTAGAATAAGCGAGGCGCAAAAGTCTCAATTCTAATAATATCATCTGAATTTTTAAAAGCTTTTAGTGATTCTGCAATTTTGTCCTTAATTACATTGATGTTTGTCCTTGGACTAACTTCAAGAGACTACAAACAGCAAGTCAGTGTTCCAAACTGTTCACATCCACCAATGTCAATATATATATTCTCGAAAACTTGATATAAGAAGCAAAACCTGGGGTAGTTACAAGTTGAAAGAATTCTTGGTGACAACACTAATAAAAACAAAATAAAAGTTTTAATAAGACTAGAATATGCATAATTTATAATCAGACCTGCACAAAGGAGGGGGAGATGAATTTTCCCATAAGATTGTTCTATATAGTACCCCCCCCCCCCAAAAAAAAAGAATAACCAGGGGTAAGTACAAGATGACAAAACAATAAAAAAGAAGAAAAAACAAGTCCTGATTGGTACTTAAAAAGCTTTAATGATGCTATAGCCTACATAATCGCCCACTAACAAAGAGAGAGAAGAGGTGGGTAGTAGAGCAATTACCCCATAAGATTTTTACAAATAGTCCCCCCTGATAAATATTAACAACTGTGGCCTAAAAATCCAAAATTCAATCCCCAGTCACAAGAAACATTTTTCTGGTCCCTGCTATCTCTAGGGGTCGAACCTATGTACTTGTTATAGTAATACTGGAAGGGCCTTGTTAAACCACGAGGTTTCTAAGAAAAAACAGTCGAAAACACAATTTGGGGAAAATACATGCAATAACTAATTATGAGGAGTTCAAAATTGTGGCCAGTGCGTTCTTACGAAGTGATTAAAATAAAAAAAACAAGTTTTTTCAACAGAAAGCAAGGAGCAACATTAAAACTTAAAACGACCCGAAATTATTACGTTTATAAGGGGGTCGCCCCCTTAGTCAATACCTCGCTCTTTATGCTGAAGTTCGAATTTTGTTCGAATCACAAATCCCTGAACCACAAAGACTGTTTAAATTAGAATAGATAGCTCTTTTGAGAGTACTAGAAAAAAAAAACTTTAGCGTAAAGAGCGAGTTATTGACTAGGAGGCGAATCCCCTCATATAAGTAATAATTTCTGTTCATTTTAAGTTTTAATGTTGCTCCTTACGTTCTGTTGATAAAACTTGTTTCTTTATTTAATTTCTTATCGTTTTTTAAATAATGCTGGGAAACCCGGCCCCCCTTCATAGAAATATCCCTCACCCCAAGGAAACATCCTACATGTAAAGATCATCCGACGTAGCCCCTTCCTCCGACCTACCCCCCTCTCACTAGATAAAATCCCTCCTGAAAACGTCTGTATACTTCCCAATAACCAATACTATATGTAAAACAATGGGCAAAGTACATAACTTGCAACCCTTCCCCCGGGAACTGTGGGGGATTATGTCATCCTCAAAGACATATTTATTAGATTTTCGACTATGCTGAACAAAATGGCTATCTAAAAATTTTTATTGGGTGACTTCGGGAGAAAATGCGCGTGGGAGGGGGCCAAGTTGCCCTCCAATTTTTTTGATCACTTAAAAAGGGCACTAGAGCGTTTAATTTGCTTTCGAATGAGCCCTCTCATGAGATTCTAGGACTACTGGATTGATACGATCAACCCTGGGAAACAAGCAAAAAAATAAATAAATAAAAAAAGCACACACAAAAAAAACAAAAAAAAAAAAAAAAAAAAAAAAACAAATAAACACGCATCCGTGATCTTTCTTCTGGCAAAAAAAAAAAATACAAAATTCCACATTTTTGCAGATAGGAGCTTGAAACATCTACAGTAGGGTTTTTTGTTACGCTGAATCTGATGGTTTGATTTTCATTGAGATTCTATCACTTTAGGGGGTGTTTCCTCCTTTTTCGAAAATAAAGCGAATTTTTTCAGGCTCGTAACTTTGATGGGTAACTGTTTGAAAATGCGAGGAAAAATATTTAGTCGAGCCTGGAAAATTTCTCGCACACGAGCCGAGACACTTCCTTCATACACTGAAGCAAAGTATATAAATAGGAGGCATTTTTGAGAAAGAAGACTGGAAGTTAAAACATTTATAGGAGGAATAAAGGATTAATAATAGTAATTTTATAAAAATATTGAGGCATTGTAAAATAAAATATATGATGATATGGTCTAAATGAATTAAATAGAACAACTAGTTTGAAGAGCTCCTAACAATGACCAGGGTGCAAATAAAACTCTTCAGCCAAGCTTGGCAAATTTATGGCACACGTGCAAAAACACTTTAGGCACAGGAACACAGTAATTAGGCCTAAATATGAAAAATTTATGCGAAAAGATTAGAAATCTAATTTTAACATTAAGAAGATCTCTACAAAGAATTAATACTAATGATGAAAAAAAGAAGAACCCCCATACAAATCATACAACTATAAGATTACATAAAGTAAACAATATAAAAACAAAGTTTAAAAGAAATAAAAAGAATTACTAATTTTAGGAGTTCAAGGCTGTTAATTTTAGGAGTTCAAGCCTTACTTGATGTTCAGACTACTTGATGCATAAAAAAACTAGCTGTAGCCAAGACTCCTGATCAAACAGTTCGTGATAACGAACTGTAAGTAAGAACGTACCTCAATAAAAAGTAATAAAAAGTAAGAACGTACAGTAAGTAAGAACGTAAGTAACGAACCCGGCTCAATAGTAACCGAAACTCTAAAAAACGGAAATTTGATACCAATAGATACATCAAAAGAATCAGATTTTAATGCTGATTTCAAATATATAAGTTTCATCAAGTTTAGTCCTACCCATCAAAAGTTACGCGCCTGAGAAAATTTGCCTGATTTTCGAAAAAAAGGCAAAACTACCTCTAAAAGTTATAGAACCTTAATGAAAATCACATCATCAGATTCAGCGTATTAGAGAGCCCTACTATAGAGGTTTCAAGCTCCTACCTGCAAAAATGCAAATTTTGTATTTTTTGCCAGAAGAAAGATCCGGATTCGTGTTTGTTTGTTGTTTTTTTTTCCCAGGGGTGATCGTATCGACCCAGTGGTCCTAGAATATCGTGGAAGGGCTCGTTCGAACGGAAATCAAAAGTTCTAGTGCCCTTTTTAAGTGACCGAAAAAATGGAGGAACTAGGCCCCCTCCCACGCTCTTTTTTTCCCAAAGTCACCTGATCAGCATTTTTAGATAGCCAGTTTGTTCAGCACGGTCGAAAATATAATAACTATGTCTTTTAGGATAACTCAATCCCCTCAAAGCCCCCGGGGGGAGGGCTGAAAGGTATGAACTTTACCCAATGTTTACATATGGTATTGGTTATTGGGAAGTATACAGACGTTTTCAGGGGGGATTTTTTCTGGTAGTGGGGGGGGGGGTGGGATGTGAAGAAAATCTATACAAAAGATTACTGCTAATGATGGAAAAAAATTACAAGTCTTCCTGAAATGAAAATGCTTCAAACATAGTTAAAAGAAAATAAATACAATTTATATTGAAGGGTTCTAGACTGTAACTAGTGGGTTCTTAGGATGTAAAACTGTGCGATAAAAAAGATTTGTAAAATAAGGTATTTAAAACACAATTGAAAGAATATAATTAAGGAAATTGAGGAGTTCAAATGCCCACAATCTGATACATATCAAAACCCACAATGTGCGTGCAGTTTGCTAAAAGGGTGTATCAGCAATATCTCGGGAAGACTGAGGGTATTATATTGAAATTTTAAGGGCATGTTGAGGGAGATCTGAAACTAAATCAAAAGACACTAGACACATACACAACTAAATTAAGACATGGCATACCCCTCAACATATCTCATGAACGGCTAAGGGTATTAAGTTAAAAATTTCAGGGCATTTTGAGCGGGGGTTGTCAAAAGCCCGCATGCACAATATCTTAGGAACAGCTAAGGATATTAAGTTGAAACTTTTAAGGTATATTGTGGGAGATGCTAAACTAACCAAAAGATACAATGTAGATTCAGGTGGTCAAAGGGACGTATCTGCAATATCTAAGGAATGTCTAAGGTTAAAACTTAAGTTAAAACTTTCCAGGCATGATGAGGGGGATTTCAAACTAAATCAAAAGACAGTATGTTCATCCAGGTTGTCAAAAAGGAGTATCTGCCATATCTAAGGATATGGCAGGTATTAAGTTGCTAAGTGTATTAAGTTGCTATTTTCAGTGCATGTTGAGTGCGGTGTTGAACTAAACTGAATGACACTATATGCATCCATATTTTCAAAGCGGCGTACCTGCAATATCGCCAAAAGACCTAAGGGTATTAGGTGGAAACTTTCAGGGCATATTGAACTAAATCAAAGGACACATTTTGTAGCCAGGCTGTCAAAAGGGTGTATCTGCGATAACTCAGGAATGCCTAAGGGTGTTTAGTTGAAACTTTCAGGGCATGATGAAGGGATGCTTAACTAAATCAAAAGACACTATGAACATCTAGGTTGTTACAAGGATATATCTGCAATATCTTATGAGCGCCTAAGGGTATTAGCTTGAAACTCTCAGTGAATGTTGAGGGGGAATGCTACATCAAAAGACACTATGTGAATCCTGA
The DNA here is from genome assembly GCA_027921565.1 of Artemia sinica. Classification (NCBI taxonomy): domain Eukaryota; kingdom Metazoa; phylum Arthropoda; class Branchiopoda; order Anostraca; family Artemiidae; genus Artemia; species Artemia sinica. Next base: position 70,830,260 of record CM051262.1, read on the forward strand.
TTGCCAAAAGGGCCTGTCTGTCTATGTGCATCCTGATTATCAAAAGAAAGTATCTGCAATACGTCAGGAACATCTAAGGGCACTAAATTGTGACTTTTATAGAATGGTGGGGGAATGTTGATTTAAATCAGAGGTACTAACTGCATCATGATTATCAAAATGGCATATATGAAATAGCTCAGGAGCAGTTAGGGGTATTAAGTTGAAACTTTCCGGGAAAGCTTAGGGGGATATTGCATAAAGTCATAAGACACAAAGTGCATCCAGGTTGTCGAAAGGTTACATCTGCAATGTCTCTGGAATTTCTTAGGGTATTCGGTCGAAAATTTAAGTTCATGCCGAGGAGAGTACTAAACAAAATCCAGACGCTATATGCATCCAAGTCGTTAAAATGGCACATCTGCAAAATATCATAACCAGCTAGGGGTATTTAGTTGAAACTTTCGGGGTATGCTGAGGGAGATATTAATTTAAATCAAAAGAAACTACATGCACCCATGTTTCCAAAATGGCGCACCTGTAATATTTTCAAGAACAGCCAAGGGTACTAAGTTGAAAGTCTCAATGCATGTTGAGATAAATCAAAACAGGTTATGTACTTCCAGGTTGTCAAAAGGGTATATTTGCAACATATCAGGGACAGTTAAGGGCACTAAGATGAAACTTTCACGGAATGTTGAGGTGATAGTGAAATAAATCATTACACTATGTATATCCAGGCTGTCAAAAAGGTATATCCGCAACATCTAAGGGACTTCTAAGGGTATTAAGTTAAAACTTTCAGGGATTTCGAGGAGGGTGCTGAAAAAAATCAAAAGACACTATTTGCATCAAGATCGTAAAAAAGGCGCACTTGCAACATCTCAGGAATGGCTAAGGGCATTAACTTGAAATATTCATGAAATGTCGAGGAAAATATTGAAATAAATAAAAAACACTAAATGTATCATGGTTTTAAAAATGGCATACATGCAATAGTTCAGGAGGAGCTAAGGATAATAAGTTGAAACTTTCAGGAGAAGTTGAGGGGACATTGAACTAAACCATGAGACACTATGTGAATTGAGGTTGTCAAAAGGACATATCTGCAACATTTCAGCAATGTCTATGGGTATTAAGTTGAAACTTTCAGTGGATGGCCAGGAGGGCGCTGAAGAAAATCAAAAGATACTATGCGAATCAAAGTCATAAATAAGAACAATTGTAATATCTCAGGAACGGCTAAGGGTGTCAAGTTGAAATTTAGGGAATGTCGAGGGGAATATTGAGCTAATTCAAAAGACATTAAGTGGATCATGCTTGTTCAAATGACATACATGCAATAGCTTAGAAACAGATAAGGGTATTAAGTTAAAACTTTTAGGGAAAGTTGAGGGAGATGTTGAACTAAATCGAAAGACACTCTGTATATTCGAGTTGTCCAAGTGCATATCTGCAATATCTTAGGAACGACTAAACGTATTAAGTTAAAACCTTCAAGGAATGCTGAGGGGGACGTCGAACTAAATCCCAGGAAACTATATGCATCCAGGATGTCCAGGTGACCTGTCTACGATATCATAGGAACAACTAAGATATTAAGTTGAAACTTTCTAGAAATATTGAAGAGGATGTTGAACTAAATCCAACGACATTATGTACATCCAGGTGGTGAAAAAGATGCATCTGCAATACCTCACGTACGACAAAAGGGAAGAAATTAATGGCTTAAGGGACCCAGGTGAAACTGTGAGGGAATATTGGATGGGAAGATCAAGTACGAAGGGTACCCAAAAGAAACCGCACCATTTTTGTACAAAGTTGTTTCTTTAAATAAGTTACAATATCAAAGGCAGAAACTCAAAATATTACACTAACAATGAAGGAAGCCTAGATTTCCTTCTTTATAATGCTTTATACATATGCCAATGTGGCATACGTGGTACGTCGCCAACGTTGTACAATTGCACCGTGTTTGGTACGGTTTGGAGGGGCTGGTACAATGCAGTACATTTGAAATTTTTTTCATACAGTACAAGTTTTCCTATACATTTTAGTTTTACTTGCTCCTTTCTTACTCGGAAATCTGTTCAAGCTTTAGTTTATCAAAATTTTCTTCTTCTTATGACAAATAATTAATCTGCTGTTCAGGCAGCACAAATTATCATCTGGCGGTACAATTTTAGTCGAAAAGTTGCTACAGTTTACTTCTAAGTGTTGGCAACGCTGATTCGTTCTACAGCTAATACTAGACAAAACGCCCGTTAACGTTTTCAAAGCCCAACTCCCAAAATCTTGCCCCTATTTCTCATTTTTGGGCATGATATAACAACTTTCTTATTTTCAATTTCAAGTGCCAGCAATTATTCAGCAGACAATGAAGCAAAGTTTCTTAATCTAATGGAGGAAGCCGGTTGAAGGGTTTTGATTTTAGCTCATTATGTTTTAAATTTCACTTTTTGCAGATAATATTTTTATTTTACTTTTAAATTAAATTTCTTTTAAGAAAGAAAAATATTCACATTGACAACCAATCTTATTACCCTTTTTATCACTAATGATGATGGAGATTTAGCATATCCTCAGACTGGTCTGATGGACCTCTCTTCAAAAACTGTGACTTAAAAGTTTTTTACACACAAACTCAAAAAATTTTTTTTTTGTATTTTGATGCTCGAGACAATTCTTTGGATAAAGTTTTCAAAACACAAACGAAATTTCAGGAATCGTTTATGTTCTAGCTCATCTTACTCATCTTACTTACTCATTACATCTTACTTACACATCTAGCTCATCTTACTTACTCATTTTTGGAAATTAGGCATACAACAAAATTGTCACAGAAGCATCCCATCCATGCTTCTTTGCCCCAGCTCTTCAAAATAGCTTGATGCATTTCAGCTCCAACTGGTGACAGGTAATTGTCTTCAAGTGGGGTGTAGACTCGAGTTGAAAGTCCATTGACAAGAAAGCCTTTTATTTGAATTAGCACCACTTTACAATCCATATATGGTATGGTCAGACTGAGGAGGATATAACGAGATCGTGAATTCCACGTCAACTTCGAAACGGTTTCTTCATAAATAAACTTTGCCACTTTAAAAAAAGAATAGCTTCCAAACAAAGATAGCCATGATCTTAACGCTTCTTTGGCAGCTTCACTAACACCAGGTTCTGGATTCTCAAAATTAGAAACAATAAACAGTAAGAAATTAAATTTCACAAACAGAGCTTCGAATAACAACAGTGTTGACTGCTGTTCATAATTCAGTTTACAGTTTTTTGCAAAAAGCACTAGAATTTTCAGTTTATGAAAAGCATAATTTTGAGTTGTAAGTAGTTCACTCGTAATTTCAACCAATTTCCTCAGCCTAATCAAATCATTATCAGAATCAATTGACAAAATATCCAACTTAACTAAAGACAAAGAACCATGAAGAAGGCAAACACGTTGTACTTCACTTTCAACACTATTTAGTTCATTGATAAGATCATCTTTCTTATTTTTGATTGCAGCAAAAGCAATACCTGCCAGTATTACCATATCTAGTGGATAGCATGATGGATTTGATATAATATCATATACTTGATCAACATTGCCCAAGTGACTATTGTTCTTCGATTTCTGTAGTTGGCTCATGAGGGCCTAAAAGAGAAAAATCTCTTCAAAGAAGAAGTTGTGACCTTGACAACTAAGAAATATAGCAATGTTCAATAGGCTGCGGAATACATTACAATCTACGAAGCTGATTTTAGGCTGCATGCCAAAACTTACAAGGGCTTCTAGAAAGCCTGATTAGGCCAAGGGGTAGTGCTTTGCGTTCTTTTGTCTGCTCTTCCTCACTAGTCCTACCAGTCACGAGTTTATTTTATTTCTGGTTTAACTAAAATGGGAATTTTTAATGCTTAGTGCAGCTAAGTCACTAAAAAAAAAAAAAAAAAAAAAAAAAAAATATGGCCATTTTTGTGACAGGGAGGATCCATTCTCGATGGATTTATTGAACACGGTTAAACATTGACTGGTTAGAGATTGTGCAATACTCAATAGTGCGGTAGACTTCTATAAATCTTAAGCTAAAAAGCAGTCATACTATTTGGGTAAATTGGGGCTTTTAAATACTTACTAAAGCTAAGTCTTTACAAAAAGATCAGTATGGCCATTTTTATGACATAGATGATCCGTTTTTGATTGGGTTGGGTTTTGATTAGGTTTGATTGGATGTCGTAAGGAAAGATTTAAGGAAAATGGGAACTTCCTGGGAGGGCGTAAAGAGGGAGGCTTTGAATAGACTGGGATGGAGGAGGGGCGTCCATAGCTGCGTTGGCCTCAGGCGGCTTAGTGTTTCAGTGAGTTGAAAGAAGTAGTAGATTTAACAATAACTGATTAGAGATTGGATGAAACAAAACAATACAGCAGACTTGTATAAATCTTGGGAAAAAAAAGTAGCACCGTTAGGGTAAACAACTGCTGTAGAAAAAAAAATTATTTTAAAGAAAGTAAGCAGACCTAGGCAAATGAAACTTTCGGAGGTTATCAGGATTGGATATTTCTGCTGATTCCTGAAAGTTTTTTTTACCTAGCTCTCTTCTATTTTATTTAAAATATTAGCTTACTCACCACGCATTGCTGTGATTTGTGTGATGTGGGACACCCATCATGTGCATTGCTGTGATTCAAGGAAAATCTCCCCCAAAAAATTCCCAACTGGAAAATTTTCCTCACATGTAAAAATAACGATTGTTGTTTTACACAAAAAACATTTATGCCTAAGTCTTTACAAGCATGCACTCAACAACTTCTTAAAGTTTCAGTGTGGCAATGATCAGTGTTTCAGTTTCAGTTCGGATGATCAGTGTGGTAATGCATACAAGACACAAAAACAAAATACATTGAATTTTATTGATATGGATTAAAAAGAAGATAGTTCAGAAAAAATTACTGATTCTAGGATATATGATCCAATATGAAAATAGACTATGTTGACCCCTGAAGCATCCTTTAACCATTTTACCCCCCCCCCCTCTTCCTGTGAGCAGGTTTGAATTTGTATAACGACAATGTTGCCCTTTTTTCACTGATCTTTAAATTCAAAAAATGCAAGTTACTTGCTGGATAGCCATCATAAATTGAAAACAAGAGGCTAGGAACAAGCTTCTTTTAGATTATCTTACATTGAAAAAGACAAGAAAAGTGCCCAGAAAAGATAAACACAGAAAAAAACAACAAGGAGATAAAAATAAAAAGCACACATGGATAAACAGCTTGCAAAAGTAGAAAAAACAATATTTTTATCGCCTCAATGGTGAAACTATCCTAGACATAACTAAACTCAAAAATTTTGAGCCTTTTCTTGCCCAGAATTCTTCTTACACTGTCAAAGAAGCGAAAACTCTACTCGAGACTGAACAGAGGATTTTTCCTGGAGAGGGTGGAAAGCCTAACAAAGAACCGTTTTTGCTAATATTTCATGTTCATTAAATTCGCGTCATGTTATTATTAGCTCCAGATCCGGTGAAGTTTAGACAATACTCTTGAAACAGACAGAGACAGCTCTTTTTATTCCTAATCATCAAAAGAATACCATCTACATAAGTGAGATACGAAACATCAGCAGAATTAAGAATGCAAGTAGATGGGAGAGCAGAAGGAACACATAATAAACACAGGTTTGAGCGTTGTGGATAGTTTATTTTTATTTTTGTTGCAAACTTTCATTCTTTTTAAAAATACTCAATGGGCATGGCATCAAATTCCTTTCATAAATATTTTAGCCAATTTAAGGCGATGCACCAAGAATCTTTTTAATTTTTTTTCAGGAATATCTTAGTTTTCTATTTACCACCATCTCTTAATTATGTATTTGGTTTTTAAGTTGTACATTAAATCATTATCAGCATTTATTTCTTCATTTCTTCTTTTCAAATCTTTGTTATCTTAACGTTTACTTTGTGAGTACTTCTCAATTGTGTAGTCTTTCAGTCTTCAATTTCAAAGGCTGGAAGTTCTTTGAAAAAGACTAATGTTACTACCCTTACAAAGATACACTACGAGCAGTGGCGTCGTTTGGGGGAGAGGGCAATGGGGCAGTTGCCCCCCAATAATCCCATGTCCCTTGACTTTCGGGATGTGGACCCCTCTTGACCCCCCCCCCCCCTTGCCCCACGCTCACACTCCAGTCTTAACGAGACGAAAAACTCCCAGACTAAGAAAGGCTCCAAAACGCTATGAACCTTCTATCTTTCAAAAATCAAGGGAGAAAGCAGCTTACAAAATTGAAAGCACAATCAGTGCCAAAGTTCATGCTTATGCTAAGATGATCAGGTATGGAAAGAGCTTCATGAAACATTCCACCATAAGTGTAAATAATCCTTAATGACTAAATTTATCCTTCTAAATATATCCACTGGTTCTGTGATGAATTGAATGCGAAGCACTAAGATTCCTTGTCCTTTCGCTTGTTCCCAGGTCTTCACCAAACCACCAGGATTTCTTTTATGTTTCTCTAATACTCCATTTTGGAGTATAGCTCTGCACATACCTGCACAAATAAGGGGTATAACCTTAAAGTTGTCCCACGGGAAGCCTGGAATAGTAAAAAAAAAAATTATATTTATAAATATTCATTTTCTATGCTTTGAAAATGTGCACCCCACGGAGGGAGTCTCTACTTCCTTACAAAAGAAAAGTTAGGCATGCTTTACCCATTATTTTTATAAAACATATTATTTGACAGACCTAATTGATGTTGCTAACTTTACTACAATTTTCCTGCCATGTTTAGAATCTTAGAAATCCACTAAGCGACATGTATAATTGCATTTCTTTCAAATTACATTTTTTCTGGGTCAATTCTAAAAATGTTCTTTCACTGTTTAATTTAGTTTCAAATCTCTTGTTACCTTACTATATGAACGTCGTTTTTTTCTTCCCTTCTATTACCACTCTCTAAGCTATTTGATAAGACGAGAAACCTCATCCTTGACACAAATAGTTCTGTTAGTAATCCACTGCTCAATTTGAAGTCACTCTATATTTTTTCATGTGTGCCTTTCGTTTGTATTTAATTACTACATGTTGTTGATATTCCTGCAGCCCTCAGAACTTGTCCATCTATTGTTACTGACCATTTTGTACACCTTTTTCGTAATTCTGGTAACATTCGAATTGCAATAAATCCCTTGGTCATATCAGACTTCAATCCTCTGACTGCTTCTCATGCTGTCTGGAATTCAGCTAAAAAGTGCCACTTGCTTGGTACCTTCAGAAGAATTGTAGAAATTTGTAAAAACATTTATGATTTCTGAACATTATTTTTTTTTTTTTTTTTTTTTTTTTTTTTTTATTGGCCCCATATAGTTGATGTCTCTGTTCTAAGTTGAAATTGTGCATTTGTATTCTTTTTTTTTGGTGCAGGGCACTTAGCAGTAGCTTAATTTTAGGCGGGTAGTCAATGGGAAGCAACTTCTCATCATTTTCTTTTCAGCATGTGCATTGTTTTGCTCTGTTACGTTTTTTTTCTTTTTCCTCCTAATTTTGGTCTTTATTATCCTTGAATTACCAGCCATAGAGTCTTGTAGAGGGACATATCACAAAAAAAGAAACCAACAATTTCCAACAAGGAAAATTTCCCGGGACCAAAGTCACTCGGTTACTTTTAAATGACGGCTAATGGTACTTACTGTAAGACTACTTATATCTTGTGAACTCTTTGAAGACATTTCTTTTTTCTTTTTTTTTGATCTGAGAAACGTCAAGAGTAATTCTCTTTTAAACCTACAAAAGAAAAAATATTACGGTATCAATAAATGAATAAAAACACATTTAGCACAAATAAAATACAAGAATAAAAACAGAAATAGAGACAGCAATGGTAAAACAGTTTCTTCAAAAATTCTTTAATGATTCCTGAGACCACACTAGCTTATCATGACAGTTTTTTATTCTCAGTTCTGTACTGAGAATGGCTGAGCAAAGGTCGACTGAGATATTTGCATTGTAACATATTCTTCTTTCTTTCAATGGCTTTGATTATCCTTGTTTTTGTTATGATTTTTCGTTATGTTTTAAAAATCTTTTCCCTTGATTTTTACTAATCTTAACTAAGCCTTATCAAATCCCTACTTAACAAAAATTTGTCTTAGTGGGCTCCCCACCATGGGATATGGCACCAACTATGTGTAATATTGGTATGCTCTGAAAGAGCTGATCCTATTCAATTCAAAAAGTCACAGTTTTTTTTTTCATTTTACATGAACAATGAATATTCCAATCACATAGCTTACATGTTTATATTGATGGCTCCCTTAATAATGTGTAAGATGTTGGTATCTCCAACCTCAATTTGATTTCTTTCTTCCTCTTCCAAGCAATCTATTTGCAATTCCTACATAAATACAGACAACAAACCATGTATTAGATGCCCTAACATTATTAAAAACTTTTTTAATGAGTGTCTTCTTTTTATCAGACTCCTTATGTTAAGCAAAATAAATTATCTTGCTGACGGTTATGATCCTAAAGGTATACAGTGAAGGATTTAGATACATAATACTCAACTAGGACTTCCATGAAATTTCTTCACATACGTAGTCACAAATAAACAACAATGAGATCACTATACTCTGGCTAATTAGGCAGTAGAGAACCCTTGTCCATGGATTTTTGAGACCTCAAATTTTAGAGATGTCAGAGCTGTCAGAGTTCAAACAATAATAAACGGTACTGATTTGTAAATCCTTCATTTCAATCTAGAGATCTTGATATACTCCATTATAAGCTAGAAGCAAAAGTTATCCTACTTAATGCAGATCTTTTCAAATGCAGCATCCACCATTCTCCCTTACACAGGAATTGCAACCTAGCCTATGCCTATGCACAGTCCATATTCTTTGACTGAAATCCAGCAGATAAAGAATCCATAAGAATGACAAACTGTTATCATCAGCTTAAGATATCTCAGACACCCTAATCAATCATCTACTATTTACCAATAGGGAAGCAGTGCCCTATAACTTCACTATTACCAGCAACATATTTCTCATATTTACAGTTATCAACTGATACCCAATATAGATAATCAATGATCATACTAAAAAATTGCAAGAGGAATGAGAGGTGAATGAATCCTTTCCTGGGACCCACAAGCCTTGCAACCCAATGAAGAAGAATGTTAGCAGTTGACTGTATCACATCATAACTGTATACAAACCACGTTTTCTTTCTCATTTTCTTTAGTTGAAGTTTTTTCAAGCTGTTTCAGTTTTTCCAAGCACGTAAAGCCCATTAATTTTAAAGTACCTGTCAATGACTATTAGCATAAGAAAGCTTGAATTTCTGAAGCCTCAAAAAGTGCATTTTTATCTTCCTGGGAAAATATTAATTTATCCAGCAACAACTATTCTATTTCCTTAAAGTTATCCCCCCCCCCAGATATGATACACTTATTTCACCACTATTTTAAATATTATCTTGACCTCTTCCAGCATTGCAGTCAATTTTTGGCCTTGGTACTTCTGGCTGCATCCATTAGGAGGATGACACTTTGGTTTTGATGTCATAGCCATATACCCTTGTTTTGTCACCAGTTATGACCCTTTTGAACTGACATGCCCTGCCATTACGTCATTCATCAGATCTTGAATGATGTTCATGCAACTCTGCTTTTGATCAAAACTTTACACCCTTAGAACAAACTTAGCTGACAGACGTTTAATAACCAAACATCCAGAAAATTGCATGCCATTCTCCTGTCAATATGCCTATATACTCAGCAGCTTTTCTGATGGTGATTTGACAAGTATTCATGACAATTTTCTTTATTGCCTATATGATTTCATTGATTGTTAATGTGATGGGGCATCAACATTATCTTGACATTCTGTGAAGAGCTTGTGCAGCTATAAACTCTTTTTTGGCACAAAATAGATTTGCCAAATGTCAAATTCAATGTTTCAAACATGCTGGATCCCTTAATTCAATCTGTTCAACAATGTTTAAGAAAGATGCTTTAGTCCTTATTCTTCTTCTCTGTCTGATCCATTTTTCCCCAAACAAAATTCACCAAAAACGCAAAAACAGGCATAATTTTTATCGAACAGTTTGTGGTAACAACCTGCAAGCAGGGAGGAACTTATGCCAATAGTCATCCAGACTCTAAAAAAAAGGAGTTTTGATAACAATTTATACATCAAAAGAATTAGCGTTGTATGGTGATTCCAAAGACAATATGAGCACACTAGGCTACTTGATTCCTTTTTATTGCTTCTCTTTTTAATTGCAAGTGTTGTAAGTTATGCCCAGGGGCATATAAGGTTTGTATGCAAGGGTTTTGAAAAAAAGTTCAAAGATCAGATAAGCCACCCACCTCCACTAAAAAATACAACCTTATTAATGATATTTTATTCCAAAATTTAAGGGGGGCTGGCCCCTGGACCTCCCTCTGTGGCCTGATCCCCCTCCCCCAAAAAAATGTATTAATGATATTTTGTTCCAAAGATCATAGGAACTGACCCCTGGCCCTCCCTCCATGACCTACCACCCCCCCACACACAAAAAAATTATAAACAATATTTTATTCCAAAAATTATGGGAGCTCAACCATGGCCCTTCATGGCCCAATCCCCCAACCCCTCTAAAAAAAACTTATCAACAATATTTTATTCCAAAACTTATGAGAGGTGGCCCCTGGCGTTCAATGGCCCAATCCCCCTCCTCCAAAAAAAATTATCAATGATAAATCATGGGAGCTGACCCCCGGCCTTCTCTCCGTTGCCCCACCCCTGTAAAAATAAAAAAAATATTAACAATACTTTATTCCAAAAATCATGTGAGCTGACCCATGGCCCTCTCTCCATGCCCCCCCCCCAAAAAAAAACAACTTATTAACATTATTGAATTCCAAAACGATGGGACCTGACCCCTGACCCTCCCTACATGGCCTGACCCCCCTCCCCGCAGAAAAAACAAATTATTTCCAATATTTTATTCTAAAATAATGGGAGCTGACTCCTGGCCCTCCCTGCATGCCCCCCCCAAAAAAAAATTTTTTTATAAAAAACTCCATGTCCGATCCCACCCCACCCCGCCCCTCCCAAAAAAAAAACAAAAAAACTTATTAATGAAATTTTATTCCAAAAATCATGGGAGCTGGATTCTAGCTCCCCCTTCGTGGGCCAACCCCCTCCCTCCAAAAAAACAACTTACTAATGATATCTTATTCAAAAAAAATCATGGGAACTGACCCTTGGCCCTCACTCCATGTCCTGACCACCCCCCCCCCCCACGAAAAATATTAATGACATTTTATTCCAAAAATTATGGGAACTCACCCATGCCCCTTAATGGCCCAGCCCCCACCCCCCTAAAAAAACTATCAAAAATATTTTATTCCGAAACTTATGAGAGCTGAACCCTGGCCCTCCATGACTCAATCCCCTTCCCCCCAAAAATAATCAATGATAAATCATGGGAGCTGACCCCTGGCCCTCCCTTTATGGGAGGGCCCTTCCCTCCAAATAAAAAAAAATATTAACAATATTTTATTTGAAAAATCCTGGGACTTGATCTCTGGCACTCCCTCCATAGCCTCCCCCCCCAACAAAAAACACAAACTTATCAACAATATTTAATTCCAAAAATCTTGGGACTTGACCCCTCGCCCTCCTTGCATGGCCTGACCCCCCACACCCCAAAAAATAAACTTATTTCCAATATTTTATTCCGAAAATCATGGGAGCTGACACCTGGCCCTCCATCCATGGCCCGAAGCCCTCCCTCCGTGGCCCAGTGCCCCCCCCCCAAAAAAAAAAACTTATAAAAACTCAATGGCCAGCTCCCCCCCCCCCCAAAAAAAAGTACAAAAAACTTATTAATGATATTTTATTCCAAAAATCATGGGAGCTGGCCCTCCCTCCATGGCCTGACCCCCTGCCCCCCCCCCCCCCCGGAAAAAACTTATTAATGATGTTTTATTCCAAAAATTATGGGAAACGACCCCTGACCCTTGTTTTGAGTAAAGGGCAAATGATGCAGTAGGTTTTAGACTTTTACAGTTAGGCAAGGAGGCAGTATCCAAACTCTTGTTTGAAGTGATTTTTGTTTGTTTTAAGCTTGATTTGCATATAAGTTTTACTATTTTTAGGCTTAATTATTCGTTTATAGATAGATAGACAGATGGATAGATAGATCGTATATTTCCAAAGCCCAAGAGCCATAGCCTATACACACAAAAATTTATGAAAAATAAAGAAATCACAACAGAACAAATTACGAAACACGCATTAACATTATACATAGCAAAAAATAACTTATGGTAATTTATCGAGAAAATAAATGTAATTCCATATAATTAATAATAATTAATTGTAAAAACTTTTTCTTCTTTCTAATCCCTTCTCTATGTACGCACCAATACGAAATATTGTGGCTGGATTAGTACTTTGTAAAATACCAGGAAGCAGCAAAACAATCTCATGTAAGTATTTTTCCCTTAAATCAGAGAGCACCGGGCACTTTCGGAGAAAATGGTCCAAATCTTCGTCCTCATCTCTACAAAGAGGACACATATACCGACCATCAGGATGTATTATCCCCCTGTCAAACACCATTTGCCTGCTTTGGATTGGAAGGCAATTCGCCTTAAGCTGAATCCACCGACATAAAATCATAGCAGGAAATTAAATTTAAAATAAATTTCCTCTCCAAAACTAGGTTTAACCTGAAAGTAATGATTCAATGTAGCAGAATTTAAAACCAGCCCTTGCCAATACTGAATTTCTTGACCCTCTAAGATAAATCGTACCTGGCTTACTAAATTTGTTGGTAGATCACGGGAACCAAGACCGTCATTCCATAAGTAAGGCATTCCCACTCTTTCTAATAATGACCTAATTTGGGATGGCCACGACGTTTTCGAACCATAACTCAACATCTGATAATAAGCTGCTCTTACTAGTCTATCTTCATTACACCTAATGAGCTTCAACCAAAATCTAAGCATCAAAATAGACCTACGTAGTTTTAACGAAAACAGGCCCATATCACCTTTCAGAATCTGTGAATGAGTTGTCCGATGTAATCCAAACAGTCTTTTATAATACTGGAGCTGGAGGGACTCCAACTTCTGTGCTGCTTCTCCGCCCCAAATCTCTGCTCCATATTCTATTACTGGTAAAAATTATGTATTAAATATTCTTTTATGCATTTTTAGGTTTTTAATTCCCATTATCGTCGGATTTCTAAAAATTGCAGACATGGCCACTTTGCTTCTATTAATTATTTAATCAATGTGACTCTTTAAACTTCCATTTTCCGATAAAACAAATCCTAAATATTTTATTATTTTACTTACTTTCAGTTCCTTATTATTAATTTTAAATCTATAATTATCTTCGTCACTTGCGTTCCTTTTTTTTAAAAATAACAACTTCACTCTTTTCAACATTCAGCCTTAATTTTTTCATCTGCAAATATTCTTCTATAAGACTCAGAAGCGTCTGCAGATCTTGTGGTGTACTAGCCACCAAAGCAATATCATCTGCAAATAATAAAAGTGATAGTTTATGGGTCCCTAGACTAACTTTCGGAGCCCATCTATTCTCTAGAAAATCAACAACATCATTTATAAAAATATTAAACAATTTAGGAGAAAGAGTGCTCCCCTGTTTTACTCCCAGCTTAATATTAAAAAGCCTAGAAAACCTGTTACCAACTAACACGATTTCACTCACACAAATATACATACTCACTATCAACCTCACAAACAAATGAGGGAGGCCCATTCTAAACAGGACATCCTTCAATAGCTCTCTGTCGACACTGTTGAACGCCTTATGGAGGTCCAGAAATCTCACATAAAGACAAGTTTTTCCCTTTCCATATTTATCAATTAATGCCTTTAAAATAAATATTGTATCTACTGTCCCGTACCCTGTCCTAAAACCTCCTTGTTCATGTATTATATTATTTTTATTTAACCATTTAGAAAGCCTGGTATCTAGTACTTTCTCCATTACCTTACTTATAGCAGGGACAAGCGCTATTAAACGATAATTCATGTGCAACTTAGGGTTTCCTCTCTTAAAAAGCAGCATAAGCAATGATCTCTTCCACTCATTTGGCCATTGTCCTGAAGTTAACACCTTATTACAAAGAAAAACAATTATTGACATAAAAATTGAAAGAAAATTCTTAAATAACGTTATTGGTACACCATATACACCTGCAGCCGAACCTCCTTTTAAATTCTTGAATACAAACTTAATCTCATCATTACTCACTTCCCCTACTAAATCATAATCATGTTCCTTCATAAGGTAAACAACCATCTCTAGGGTGTGTGCTACCTCTTGTATTTCTGCACATGATACATCATGTGCAGTGGAGGGGAACAAGTATCGGCATGGATACACGTATCCAGGCCGTGGGAGAAGTATCGGAGGGGAACAAGTTGAGAAACAAAGTCGTTTCAGCCCTCCGCGTATCTAGGAAAAGGTATATACGGGAAAAAGTAGCTCCACTCCTCAAGTCAGATTCCCATAAGTGGCACGATGCGGTAAAAAGGCTTACTGGAAAACAGGAAGGGACAGAAGTACGAATAAGCAACATAGACGGGAGTTTAATCAGAGCCTCGGATGTTAACGAGTTTTTTACACAAATTTGCACTTCTTACCCCACCATAACTGACGAACAGATGAGCAATATCATCAATAGTTGTAGTGACGATGATATTGTAGAAGTGTCCGAAATATCAGTCTTCCATGAAATCGAACGACTACGTAACAACTGTGCCACATACCCAGGTGAACTCCCTGTGAAGCTACTGAAAGAGTACTCACCTTTTCTAGCCAAACCCGTGACATCAGTCATAAATCAGTATTTCACAGAACAATTGTTCCCAAAATTGTGGAAAGCTGACTATGTGCGGGTCATTCGAAAGTAAAGGCACCCCAGTCCTGCGATCAGCTTAGACCTATATCTATAACTCCCAACTTGGCTAAAGTGGCCGAAGGTTTTATCCACCGTGCCCTATTACAGCAGATTGCACCCTCAATAGACACTTACCAATACGGCTGTATACGAGGCAGTAGCACGGCAATATACCTAGTGCAGATGTACCATTTGATAGTTGAGTGGCTGGACAGCCCAAACAGTGTTATCGATTTACTTTTGGCAGACTACAGGAAAGCATTCGACCTTATAGAGCACCTCATTGCACTGACAAATCTAAAAGAGATGGGATCTGGAAAAAACTTGCTGCTATTAGTGAGAGATTTTCTACAAGGGCGACGGCAATCGGTATATCCATTATTTGCCGATGATATCCGCTCAGAGTAGACCGAACTTACTTGTGGCTGTCCCCAAGGAACGAAACTAGCTGCCCTTTTATTCCTTGCAGTCACCAATAAAATCCTTGCAGAATTTGAGGAGCATTTCAAGTTCGTTGACGACTTGTCTTCGCTTCTCAAATACATAGTACAAAACGCAGTAGCAAAACAGCAGTTTGAACCAACACTTTTTTCGGACTTCGTTAACCAGTGTAAATCTAATAGCCTGCAACTGAACGAGCAGAAATCGAAAGTTCTACGTTTCAACCCGCTCAAACGAGATATTACAATACCAGATGTTCCCTTTCCAACTGTTTCGTCCGCGACAATACTAGGCGTGACTTTTACAAGCGATTGCTCGTTTAAACTGCACGTAGACAATATCGTACGCAAAGGACACTACTCAATCCAAAGTTTAACGAGTATGGGAAGGCTGGGTTTCTCAGATCGTCAGCTCTTACTGGCTTACACGACATACATCAGCCCAATCCTTGAATATTGTTGTCCTGACTGGGTCCCCAAGCACAAAACACTGCCTACATGTCAGAGGAACTAGAAGACGTTCAAAAATGTGCTACTAAAATAATTCTTGGACCCAGGTATGAGAGTTACGAGCATGCCCTTGTGGTTATGAGCTTGCCCACTTTGTTTGCCCAAAGACACGATTTGATAATGAGATTCGGGAAATCACTCATGTCAAACGAGAAACATCGCTCAATTCTTCCTCCAACCGCACCGACCCCCAAACTCACCAGGCATTAGAACAGACTGCAACCCGTCAAGTGCCGAACGAACAGATTTGCAAATTCCTTCGAACCATATTTTGTTATTGCATTAAATAAGTAATTTTTTGTTTCTTAAATGATTGCAAAAATAGCATAATTTAGCGTTCAGTTTTGTTTGCTACGAAAGCTATTTGATTAAACAAATACAATCACCCTTCAAGCTTTCTAGGTAATCAGGCCATGAATTGGCATCTGGAGCCACCTGGGTATTTCCTTTTTCATTTCCAATATCATTCCTTATATAACCCCAAAACTTCTTAAAATCTTTATTTCTAAAAATCATCTGCAATATCCAGTCTCTTCTTCTTCTCAAACTCTTTTTTTTCCTTTTTATTAACCTTTTATAATCTCTTATTTTATCTTTATATTCGGCTAATCTTAAAATTTGATCTTCAGCTCTACCACATTCTTTTAAATGACTCAATAAATATCTGACCTTTCCTTTCATTAACTTACATTCCAAATCTAAATATTGCTCATTTTTTTTTCTTTTTTTGTCAGGTTACATAATACTGCACAACTGCAAATTATTAATTTAATTCCATAATTATACCATGTATATCTTTTCCATCTTCTTCTAACGCTTTCAACTTATTTGTTACATGCAACTTCATAAACTCCCTTTTAAATGTTTGAAAATCATTATTGGTTAGATCATATCTAATTTGTTTTCCTAAGCTGTCTAATCTAAGCTCCCCATTACATAAATTTCTAGCTCGAAGACCATCGTCCTGAAGCTTCCCAGTCTTCAACTCAAGCTCAATAGCTCTATGACCAGATCCAACTAAATCTAGTACATCCATATCAATCAATTCGGGCGCAAACTTCGTAATAATCAGCGCATAATCTACAACACTTGGAGTTGGGCCCAAAAGGCAAGTAAACTCGCCCAGACCCTTATCACTTCCAAACCTTCCATTTGCAATGATCAGACCATGTTCCCCACAAAGCGCCAGGAGCTTTCTTCCCCAAACATTTATTTTTTCTTTTTTCATCCTTATTACTTCATGGTATTCTGCAACAAATTGGGACCAAATCTCCTAAATCTGGGATTAATAAATCTGGAGCCTCAACCTCAACACAGGTATAAGCATTAAAATCCCCCATCAAGACGCACTCAAAATCACTATAACTTTATTGTATTAGCAACAGTTCATCATCTAAAGTTTCCAATGTACTTTCTTGACTATACAAACTATTTTGTGGAGAAATACACACAACACCCAAAATTAATCTCTTCCCACATTTAAAACAACTACGCAGCCAAAGTAAGTTTTCAGACCTTCTATTAATTCTTTCATAGCCATCAATAGCTGATGAATTAATCAAAACCAAAATACTGCCATAATATCTTTTATTTCTTGCTGGTTTATGCAAAACCTGTTCAACCAAATATCCTGGGAGAGGTGATATAGGAAAATGATCGTTCCATGTTTCAATAAACAAAATTATATCAAACGAAAGTAATTCATCATATAAATAAGGCAACTTATCACATACTTCTTGTATGTTCCATGACACTACACTTAGTACATGGCCCTTTATTTCCTATGCATCTATGCTTTCTGTCAGTGCATTAATATCACTATCCTCTTCTTGGAGTTTCTCGTTCCTGGCCTCTGCTGGGGAAAAGGCAAAATGGCAATACTCACGACTGCAACTATTAATATCTGTTAGCACTCGATGTCTATTATCAAAAAAATCACGGGAAAAACCACTGCGAGGTCTTCTGTTAAATCCTTTTCTTGGAGAATGGTTTCCTCTGGGTGCCATCTTATGAGTGCCTGGTTGATGTAGGTCACTAGGGCTAATAACAGCACTAGCAGGTCTTTTAGTTGCCAATACTGCCTGAGAATAGGCTGTTGATGGTATCACTGTCTTGGCATCACTATCACTGGCATCACTATCCAGCCCCATCAGGATAACAATGGGGTCATTTGGGAGCCTAGCACCAGGAGGTGGACCAAGATTTTTAACTGGCACCAAGTTACTTTTAACCTCAATCACAGCCTTTCCATTGTACCTGAATAGTCGGTCTTGGATAAACAGCTTGTCACCTCGTAACTTTGCATCACAGCTGTTGTTCTGTGCAAGATTCATAATTTCCTTTAAATGTTACGGGCCTCTCTTTGTTTAGCCATGTAATCTTTGCCACCGATAGACCTACCTTTCTCAATAAGGAACTATTTCTTAAGATGTAGTCTCTGATTTCGACCGAGTTTAGCTTCACTACTACTGGCCCTGATTTCAATCTAAAAATGTCATGTACATCACCTCGACTTATTTTGAGAGATGGCATAGTACGGTTTAACAAATCCATGATTTCTTGCTTCACAGTATACTCGCCAAGGTGTTGCAGAATATAATTATATATAATCAAATTTGTTCTTTTCTGCTCTGCTTCAAGCTGGTTGGCCTGTTTGTATGTGACTACTAGGTCTGATTTCACATTTTCCAGCTCTTTTTTAATTTCTTCATTTGTCTTACCGTTGCTAGATAGCTGTGTGCTAATGTTATTCATGTGTACTTGTAAGGCAGCAATGCTATTTGAAAGTCGAGGAATTGCATTAACTTTCTCCAAAAGCAATGGTAATAAATCCAATTTGAAATTAATCTCTTGCAAAAACTGGGCATTTTGCATTTTCTTGGCCTCTATTGTTTGGTTTGTCATTTTTACACTTTGGATCTTATCGATGTACAAATGTAGTCCTTAATTTGATCTAGTATTGTAACAAAGCAATAATTCATTTTTCTTGTCTTCAAAAAGATAATCACAATTTTGGCACAGAGCCACACACAGGTAAAAATTGGTTATGCAAGCTGTCCAGATTTAATCCTGTATTTTATCCAATTGAATTGCTCTTAACTCTGAATCAATACTATATTAGTAATTGTTGTATGTTTGTTTGCTATGATTTTTTATTTAATTTCTATTCATTTTGGGCTTCATTTATTCTTTAATAATAATTCATTAAAAAAAAAACTTTTTCCACAAAATAAGTTTTACAAAAAAAAGTAAAGAACTCCATTAAACCAAAAATGACAAAAATATAATCAAATAATCTACCAGGCATACAACTACAACAAATACGTATCAATAAATAAATGAAACCCAAAATAAACAGAAATTAAAATAAATAACAGAGTCAAACTCAAAACAAGCAGAAATTAATATGAGTAGGGTTCAAAATCCCTATGCTTTCTAAAAGCCAGAAAATAATTTGTACTCTCCTGAAAAAAATTCAAATGAATTTACTAAAAAAAATGTGCATTGTCAGTTTAATATACATATGCTGATATTTATTCCTTAAAATCTTAATTAATTTTTGATTTCTTAAAGTTATAAAAGTAAAAACATTTAAAAGAATTGCTCTGAGGGTTGTGGAGATTTGTTATCCTCAAAGACATAATTTCCAGACCTTTCAAATACCTTGAACAAAATAGCTATCTCAAAATTTTGTTTGGGAGTGTTTGGGGGGAAATGATGGGCATGGGGGGGGGGGGTCATTTGCCCTCTGATCACTTTTGAGTAATAAAAAAGGCACTAGTCAATGTGTTTGGGGAAATGTCAGGCATGAGAGGGGGGTTAGTTGCCCTTCAATCACTTTTTACTATTAAATGGACAACAGCCCTTTCAATTTCCAATCAAGTGAGCCATTTTTGAAGTTTCTACTACAACACTTTCTATAAAAACCTAATATGCCTCAAGGGCATAACCTACAACCCTTGCCCTGAATGCTGTGGGGGGGGGGGGTGTCATCCTCAAATACATAATTTTCAGAACTTTCAACTACTTTGAACAAAATGGCTATCTCAAAATTTTGATTGGATATGTTTGGAGAAATGGTGGGTGTGAGATGGGTGTTAGTTTTCCTCTAATCACTTTTGACTATTAAAAAGGGCACAAGCCCTTCCAATTTCCAATTGAACAAGCCCTTTTTGAAGTTTCTATGACAATGCTATCTATAAAAACCTTATATGCCCCCAGGACACAACTTACAACCCTTGTGCCGAGGGCAGTGGGGGAAATATCATCCTCAAAGACATAATTTCTACCCCTTTCAGCTATGTTGAAAAAAATAGCTATCTCAAAATTTTATTGGATGTGTTTGGGGAAATCATGGGTGTGAGAGGGGTGTTAGTTTTCCTAAAATCACTTTTGACTATTAAAAAGGGTGTAAGTCCTTTGAATTTCCAATCAAATGAGGCCTTTTCAAAGTTTCTATGACAACTCTTTCAGTACAAAGTGCCCTGGTCTAAAAAAAAAAAAAAAATAATAATAATAATACATTGTGCCAACATTGTTCTTTACTTAGGCAGCACTATTCTGCTGCCTATGATTTCTGGTTGTTTTGAATTATTGTAGGTTTTTATTTCTTCTGATCTTAATTTTAATATGGCTTTTACTTTTTTTTGAAAAATTTCTTTTTTGGAAAGTTTTTTTTTTAATTAAAAGGTATCACCTTTGAGGCTCTGTAAAGGACTTAAAATTGAATTTCCAAGTAAAGTGATTATTATATTCAGACAGAGCATAAAAAAAGGTTTCAAGGGGTATGTTCACCCTATTTGTAGTTGTGGATCAGTAATTTAAACTGTCCCAAATTTATCAAAGATTAAGTTAGTAGTTAAATAAGTAAGTAGATCAAGTAAAGTAAATTAAGTAAGTAAAAAAATTTAAGTAAGTAAGTGGATTAAAACCACTTTTGTACTACTAAGTTCCCAATGTCAACCCAGTAGTGTGTTGTTACAAGCAGGTTGGATCTCTGGGTCCTGTATTATGTTTATACAGTGCATCAATTAGGGGGAGGAACAATTGTCCCCTCTTAGACTTTGATAAATACCTTTTTATTTCCATTTCATAGGTATTTTCGATTTTAGCTATGAACTATATTAAAGCAGCAAGACTGGCTAAGTGGTTGTTTTTATTTGTTACCCCTGTGCTTTGCTTTTTCACAGCCATTAAATAGCACTGTATTCTTGAAACTCCTAAGAATGGTGTCCCATCAAAATACAAAGTAGCCTGCACCATTAGAACCACCTTGTCTAAATATCTTTGAGATAAAACTTACAGTCCCTTGGCTTGAATAACAAGGAAAATCCAGCAGTTTGAAAAACAAGGATAGTGGTTGTAACCACAATAGCCTAGCCTGTTCCACATTGAAAGCATAGTTTTTTTTTGCTTCTTCTTCTCTGCAGATAGGGGGGCACTGAAACATCATAAGAGAGCTGTAATGGCTCATCTTAAAGGAATTGCTACATATAGTAGCTTTTTTGTAATTGACTAGACATAACTTTTAGAAATAATTTTAATTAGCCTATCATTGCAGCACTAGCTGCAACCTAGGCTAGTAAAGTATGGTTGCTGTGGTGAGCAGTAAAATTCTACTTTGGCTACTTTTGGCAATCTTGGAAAGGGGTTAGGTTAGGAAAATGAAACTTTCAGGGATGGATTTACAGGCTAAAGTATGTCCTGGGAAGGTATTTTGAAGTACCTACCTCCACTCCTTTTCCTTTTAGAGGGTCTTGACCTTGATGACCTTTAAAAATCTGTGTGTTATAAAAGTGAAACCTTGCAAAATATATCTTCTGCTTAAATGAGGTACAACAAAATTGTTTTCAGCTTCACAAGTTTGCTCAATCCCAACTTATAAGGTTTTAAAGTTATCCAAATACATTTCCTAAATTTTGAAAAAAAAAAACATTGATATGGCTTAAATTTCTACTTTAATAGCAGGCATTGCATTTTCAGAACTGAAGCCAGAGAAAAAGACAGTAATAACTGAAAATGAAGGTAAAATGTTGTTTTGTAGGCAAATTTCATGGTAAATTTTTACCAAATCATATTATTGACTTACAAATAAAGTAATCATACCACTCAATGCCTTTTTTATGCTCTTTCCAAATATAACAATCATTTTTGTCGGAAATGAATTTTACCCCCACCTGTATATATACCAATTCAGGGTATATATTTGCACATTAGGGGGGTGGGGGTAAATTTTGGGTATCCAGTCTTTGACTATTGGAAAAAATTAGTTTATAAGCTTATATAAAATGGTACTATCCAATCTCCTTATAATCAAAAATATTTTTGCCATCTAGTTGGAAAATTTTGCCCATCTCTATAGGAGAAATCTATATTTGCCAACTAGTTGACAAGAAACGTTTCCCCAGCAAAACTTTGATTTTCCAACCAGTCGACTAATAACTTCTCCCCAGCAACACTTAATTTTGCCAACTAGCTGGAAAGAAACATTGTCCCAGAAAACAATTCATTTTCCAACTTTTTGACTAATAACTTATCCCCAGCAATACTTAAATTTACCAACTAGCTAGAAACAAACATTGTGCCAGTAAACAATTCATTTTCTAACATTATCCTGACAACAAAGCAACCCTCTCTTCCTGATGATCCCATCAATATATAGCCTACAAAACTAAAAGTAAATTCCATAAAGTGGATGACAATTTGCTAGATATTTTCCATAGAAATTGCCTACAGATTGTTCTGGGTACCTGTATGACTGACCATCTTTCAAACAGTAGGCAGTACAAAAAATGTGGTTCAACCCTGCTTTCTAGGGCTATAATAAAAGAAAGGTTGAGATGGCTAGGGCACAATCTGCAGATTAAGGATGACAAATTGCCAAAGGTTTTCCTTATTGGCCAACTTTCTAGGGCTAAAAGTAAAGCAGGTTGTCCTTGTCTGGGGTGAGAGGATGTCATAAAGAAAGATATAAAGGAAATAGGAACCTCCTGGGAGGAGAGAAGTTACTAGTTAGAAAATGAATTGTTTTCTGGGGCAATGTTTGTTTCTAGCTACTTGGCAAAATTAAGTTTTGCTAGGGAGAAGTTATTAGTCAACTAGTTGGAAAAATTCAGTTTTGCTGGGGAGAAGTTATTAGTCAACTAGTTGGAAAATGAAAGTTTTGCTGGGGCAACATTTATTGTCAACTAGTTGGCAAATTTAAGTGTTGCTGGGGAGAAGTTATTTGTCAAATATTTGAAAAATTAAGTTTTGCTGGGGAGAAGTTATTAGTCAACTAGTTGGAAAAATAAAATTTTAATGGGGAGAAGTTACTAGTCAACTAGTTCGAAAATGAATTGTTTTCTGGGGCAATGTTTGTTTCCAGCAACACCTGAATTGAAAATCAAGTATTTTGCAGTAGGCATCAAGACATGGCTAATTGTAGAAAAAACCAAGACATTAGAGGCTGTGCTACTTGAAAATTTGAGTGCATACATCTCTAAGAATATAAGGGTAAGTTAGTCAAATTTCCAAATAATGGTAAAATTTCAGTTTAGCAGCACTTCTCAAAAAACATGGTAGGCTAATAAAATAAAAATAACAATGTTCTTATTTCATGCTCTTTTTCAATATATTAGTCATTATCCTGACAACAAAGCAACCCTCCCCCCTGATGATCCCATCAATATTTACAAAACTGAAAGAAAATTCCAAAAAGTGGATGATAATTTGCTAGATGTTTTTCTATAGAAATTGTCAACAGATTGTTCTGGATACCTGACTGACTGACCATATTTCAAACAGTAGGTTGTGCAAAAACTATGGTTCAATCCTGTTATCTAGGGCTATAATGAAATAAAGGTTGAGATGGCTAGGGAACATTCTGCAGATGAAGAATGACAAACTGCCAAACATTTACCTTTTTGGCCAACTGTCCAGGGCTAAAGGGAAAGCAAGTTGTCCTTGTCTGGGCTGGTAAGATGTCATAAAGAAAGATTTAAAGGAAATGGGAAATTCCTGGGAGGAGAGAAGTTACTAGTTGGAAAATGAATTGTTTTCTGGGGCAATGTTTGTTTCCAACTAGGGTAAAAAACCAGTATCCAATTGAGCAAAATCATGTAAAACTAAAACCCTCACATCTTGTTACCAAAGAGGAATTGAGAAGGATTGGGTATATTAATGAATAGCAAAAAGTCTAAGCTATGCATCAATATGGTTATTATTCAGATTATTTAAGATCAACCACTTGAAACTATTAGTTTATTGACTTACCTGCAGGGACCTCTTTTTGGAAATACCAATTATCCTATTTTGATGTATATATCCTTTTAGTGTTTCAGTTTTATTCATATATTAACAGAAAGCTGATTTTGTTCTGATTCTAGAAATGTTACTTTTATTGCTTGATATTTATCCTATAAATCACAAATATTTAAATATAATTTTTCTTTTCAATTGGTTTTCAAAACAGAGACCACATTTTCAATTTATGCTGACAAATCATTGGTGAAAATATGACCAAGAAGGCGGGGTTCTTGTTACTGCCCTCACATTGCTTCATGTTGTAAATGTTGCTGGAGCAACATTTATTGTCAACTAAGGCTAGTTGGCAAATATAGATTTTTCCTATACAGATGGGCCATATTTTACAACTAGATGACTAAAATGTTTTTAATTATAAGGAAATTGGATAGCACCATTCTGCATAAGCTTATAAAGTAACTGTTTCCAATAGTCAAAGGGTGGAGTCCTGTAAATTTTATTTCTAATGTAAATGGGAGGTAAGTTTAAACTTTACCCCCAACCCCCTAATGTGCAAATATATACCCTGAATTGGTATATATAGGGGTGGGGGTAAAATTCATTTCTAACAAAAATGATTAGGGTAAGACACCCAGTAGTCGGCCACCTGCCTATTCTTGGACAGAATGTAACTAACAGGGAACCTAGCTCTAGGCTAATGTGCTTAGAAATTTTTTATGCAAAGACAAAGCTGGTTTCCCTGGTCACTTAGATATCCATAAAGTTTTTATACAAAGACAAAGCTGGTTTCCCTGGTCACTTAGCCCAGATATCCATATGGATATCTAAGTGACCAGGGAAACCAGCTTTGTCTTTGTATAAAAACTTTCTAAGCACATTAGCCTAGAGCTAGGTTCCCTGTTAGTTACATTCTGTCTGAGAATAGGCAGGTGGCCGACTACTGGGTGTCTTACCCTAATGCAGGTGGCCGACTACTGGGTGTCTTACCCTATATTTGGAAAGAGCATAAAAAAAGGCATCAAGTGGTATATTCACTTTATTTGTAAGTCAATAATATGATTTGGTGAAAATTTACCAATATCAGGACCCTCTAGAGGGAAAAGGAGTTGGAGGTAGGTACTTCAAAATACCTTCCCATGACATACTCTAGCCTGTAGACCCATCCCTGGAAGTTTCATGTTATTGACCTAACCCCTTTGCAAGATAGCCAAAACTAGAAAAAGTAGAATTTTACCTTGTTGTTTTTTCTTTAGGCTATCTTCATTAAAAATCCTTGCCCCCCCCCCCCCTCTACATTTTCGTGAATCAGCACCACTGATTACGTAAGTAAGTAATCGGATTAACAACACTTCTTGACTACTATGGTCCCTGCGTCTGCCTTGCAGTTTGCTGCTACAGCAAGGTTCCATCTTTGAGTCTCGTATTACCAAAGCTAAGGTCAAAACCAATTCGTAACCACAGGTCATGACTTTCAAATTATTGTGCGCTAGCACCGTCCAGTGTTCTTATATCCAAAGCATATGAACGCACGGTCATTAAAGCGAGAATGCAGCCAAGGCAACATTTTTAAAAGAGAAAATCAACCAAGGACGCAATTAAAAACCAATGGCTGAGGAAATTGCACGGATTTTTAATATTTAAATGTACCATCTAAAATAACAGCAAAGATTACATTAACTAGTCAAACACCGTGGCACTGATCTTGGCTTATGAGAGCAATCATCTAAACAAAAATTTTGAGTGACTTTGACTATAGAAATAATGATTCTGGAGTAAATTTTCTATGATAAATAAAAATAAACTGGTGGAACGTAAGAGTTTTTCTTGATTATTCCCAGAATTCAATAATTTTCAAAGATACTAAATATTTGTTAGTTAACTTTATTCCATAATGGTGGACGTAAAGAAATTTAGTCGCTTACATTGTTGCAATCAAAGTCAATATGTTTTCAAACTTCTTGTGTCAATCGTAAAAGTCTTAAGTGCATAGGTAGTGAGAATGACTTCAATCTAAATTTCAAGCAAAATTTATACACGAACGATCTAAGTCTTGACTCGGTAAAATAAAAAAAAACTATGTCTTAATTCTGTGCTAGAAAAAGCCAAGCACTTATTGGTATAAATATACCCAAAGTCCAAGGGGAAAAATTTCAGAGACAAGTTCCCGAAACGAATTTATTTTTCACTCAATTCAAAAATAAGCTAATTAAACGCTAAGTTTTTTAACAAAGTAATTGCTTGGCATGAAATTAAGTAAAGTCCTGATTCCGTGCAAATAGAAGCTATAAATTGACTAAGAGCAAAACATGTGAAGTCTTCACTCATTTCAAAAATTAGCTGTATCCAAGTCAGGTACGCCAATTTTTTTCTAAGGAGGAGGTGGGCTATATTTAAAAAAATACCTTGTTGTTTTTACTTAATAGCTATGTTATAGTTTAACTATGCTATGACCTATATTAAACAAGCGAGACCGATCAAATGTATTTGTCACCTTTGTGCTTCCACAGCTCCTTGCTGGTGTTTTAATAAAATAGTTTTATTTTCCTGCTCTCAATCGGAAATAAGGATTTTGGGTAGGGTTCAAACAAAAACTAAGCACCGGACGGCCAGGTTATTTTTTTGCGAGTTCGTAATGAAACTATACTATGAGTGAAAAAACGACAACTAACTTTGTAATTTTTTTGTGACAATGAAGAAACTTTACTGTAAGAAACTGAATATAATATCATGGAAGAAGGCTTCCAAAGCAATGAATTAAATCGTGCAAAAAAGGTATGTTGTATCCTATTTGAACTGTATTCATAGAAGAATATTTCATGTGTATCATGGGAGATACAAAGTCACTGTAAATTTTTATCAGAGCAACTTTAAAAAGAAAGTTTGCTGATTTATGTTGACAGTTGCACCAACTTCAGCTGACAGTTGCACCGATTTCAGGAACATACTAGAGACTCCTAAAGCTGAAAAATTTTAACTAACGAAACAGCTCAAACAAAATCGTATCCGAATTCTTGTTTTTGCAAAATATCCGGTATCGAAATCTCCTCAACTTAAAACTAGTACTCTTAGTAAGGGAAGCCATTTCCAGTTTTCCTTTGAAACCCAACAACCGGTAGACGTAATATCAGTCAGGCTGTTTTCAGATTCCAGTAGATTGTTGTGCTTATAGGTAATAGACAGTTTTAAAAGCGAAATGGACCAACTATACATGCAAAATATTCTTCTGCCCAACACTTTATCTGCTTGCAACCCTTCAAGCTCAATTTTCTCAAATTTTGAGGTAGAAAAGGTTTTTTGTTATTATCAAAGAAGTCCCGGTGTCGATGACTATATTATAGAACCCTATCTTTCTCTTGTAAGGCTGCATCTTCCATAAGTGATAAATCAAAAATGAATCTTCTCCGAGCTATCAAAATTGTATACGACCTCCAAAATGTGTCTTCTGTTGATCTTAAACTTAAGAAGCTTCCTGATTTAGCATCTAAACGATATCTAAGCCCTAAATCGACAAAAAAAAAAATTAGCCAAGTCCAAATTTTAGACAGTCTACCAAACTTCTCGCAGATTCAATATAATGTAGAAAGTATATGGAGCATACAGGTTTGTTGTGATTTTAAAATATGTCTCCTCTTGCCCTCCCTATATAACACAAGTAGATTTATGTCCTGTCATCCACAGCTTACATAAGAGGCTGGCGCCTCTTTGATTTAGCATTCTGAAGTTCCTTTTGCTAAGGTATTCACTTCGTTAGATTAAATAATTTCACCTTTCTACTGAAACGTTGGTGCTGGTGGATGGTTATGACAGTACAATAGGCCAGCTTTTTTCCTCTAATCATAGAGTTTTAAAATTTGTTGAAGACTCCAAGTCCTATGAAGGTGGCAAAAGCCTTTTTTTCAACTGAAAAGTGGGTAGTGAAAGGAGAGCGAGTAGTTAAAAAGACCAAGGGCCAAGTCTGGTCAAATTTTTACAGCTGGTGAACTGTCGTTCTCCATGAATCTGAATCTGTTAAATCCAAACGGAGCTCCACACTCTGCAAGAGCTACAGATGTTAAACTCTTAATACTTTCTCGCAGTAAACCGAAATCAGTGCTGTGTACAAACGAAAAGATAGACAAGACCAAAAAATCTCTATCCTCCTAAAAGTTAACTCAAATTAGATTTCAAACCTAAAACAATCAGAAAGGAAAATGAATTAATGAATCGAACTTATAATGAACGATTGCAGACAAACTAAAGTTTAAAAGTAAAAACAAACTTAAAAGAAATTATTGAAAATGGGACAGAATTTAAATTTTACGTATTTAATAGTAATACTAAAAAATTAACCCATGAAATGTCGAATTTCTTAATAATCTTTTTCCATCTTTCAAGTTTTTTTAATTCTTGATATGCATTCGGCAGTCATCGATTAAAATACAGAGACAATTGATAATTAAAAAAAAAAAAAACACACTTTTACAAACATCCATTGCCAAAATCGGAAACATTCTATTAAGGCTTTAAATAAGTGAAAATGATGTTCTAGCCTTAGCTGATTTTCATCTAATCATTTTCACACCTGTAAGTGTTTTATCTGATTTTTTTTCATCAGTGAATTATTTTATTATAAAATATGTACCTTCTAAACGTAACGTAATTTGATGGCTAAGTAAAACTGTCAAAATATTGAAAGGCAGATTAATAATTTCTTTGCCTTTGCTCGGAAAATTTCATATAGTGCTGCATGATCCAACTAACTTTATGGTTTGTGTGGTATCCTATTAATTTACAACACACCTGTTTTGTCGTAGATGTTTGGATCTTCGACTTTACAGCCATCTTTAAAGAAGCAATTTTTAGCTGTATAAATGGAACACAGAATTTATTGAAAACTGAAACCTTGACAAACAGAACAATTCCACATAAAAACGACGATATTTTTAAATGGGTTAATATTTTCTTGTAAAGTAAAAATCAACATTAAAATTCAAAACGAAAAATTATCAGGATATGAATCAGACTGCGACTCCCTACAATACCGGGTATCAATGCTAAAGCTTAGTTAGCACTGTCTGAAATATTTTTAAAATGCAACAATTCTTGCCGGTTGATAGTTTCAAAGCAATTTGAAACAATAAATTGGATTTGTAGTTTTTCTCCTCCTGGCGGTGAAACAAAAATAAGCAGATGAATTCAATAAATTAGAGGTACATAATAAATATGAAGTGTCGAAGTGTCAATGGAATAAATGGTAATGAACAAATTCTAAATTGGTTATCTCATTTCTTCGTTTTATTTTTCTAAGCGTATTTTTTTAGTTTTCGGTGTGATGAAGAAGTTTCAGCTTTTCTTAGCTATATATTCAATGACCAACACTGATATCAATCCTCATAATCATTATTTGGTAAAGAAAAAAGATAATCTTGAAATTCATTGAATCATTCTAAGAAAAAGTAATTTTTTAACCCTGTTTAGAAATGTGGACCAGCTCCTTGTGTCTATTAGTTTTATGGAAGTCTGTATGTGGGCTGAATCATAAATGGTGTTGACATATAGCTTAGTCATTTTCCCTTTAGATAATGAGAAGACATTTTCTATTGTTCTTAATTAAGCAATCAATACAAAGTGTGTAGGTTAATAGTGCAGCACATCCTGTTGTCTCAATTTATCATTTTTTAAATAAAATTACTAGGTCTACTTTGCTTCAATCAGAAATGTCAAATGCATTATATTGTTGGAGTAGCCTAGACTGATCTCAAGTTGAAAACCTATGGGTTTTCAATCTTTAAATTTAGACAAATCCAATGGTGGAGCATTCCACTTTCTAGGATGTACAATAAGGATTTTACAGCAATTTAACTGTTGAAATAAGGATTAGTTTTCCAAGTAGCTTACTCAATATCTGGCAAATATTTACCAAATCATATTATTGAGTTAGGCCTATGACTAAAGTGAGTATACCGCTTGATGCCTTTTTTTATGCTCTTTACAAATATAATAATCATTAGCCTAGTGTCAGAAATGAGTTTTAGCCCCCACTCCTATATAGGCCTATAGCAATTTGGACATCCACCACATGGCTAATATGGGAGTAAAGTTCATTTATGATGCAAATGGATGTTATATTTAGATTAAGGATGCAATTCTAGGTATATATTTGCACATTAGTTGGTCAGGGTATATATTCTGTGAATATAGCCTATAGGTTCTAAGAAATTCAAGAATTTCTTAGAAAAACAAGGAAGAAAATGAAGACAAAGGCTCTCAACCTTGAAAATGTGTTAACTAGGATTATTCTCCATATTATAGAGTAAGAATTGTCTTCTTAATATGTTTTCTTATGTCCAGCTGGACTCCTAGGCTTAAAATACTGGTTGGCTAATTAAAAGATTTGTATATATATACACTGTCAGATTAGCCATCTGGTGGTATCCCTAGCAATTCAGGGTATATATTTGCACATTAGGTAAGTGGGAGAAAGTTTAAACTTACCTCTCATTTACATCAGAAATAAAATTACGCCCACCCCCCTAATGTGCAAATGTATACCCTGAATTGGTATATATAGGGGTGAGGGCTAATATTCATTTCTGACAAAAACAATTATTATATTCATGAAGAGCATAAAAAAGGTATCAAGTGGTATATTCACTTTAGTTGTAACTCAATAATATGATTTGGTAGATATTTACCCAATATCTTACCATAGGCTATATACAAAGCTGCACAAATTATACAATAATAAAATTCTTACTTTAAAACATAAGGAAGTTTCAATTTATCAGATCTTCATGTTTGTTTTTATTTCCATGCACATTTTTAAATAATATAGGCTATTTAGTCAACTGTTCTCATTATTTGACAATGATGTGATGCTATTGACCAGGCTAAGAATAAAATGTAATATCCTTGATGGGTGGCTCCAAAGAAGGAAATATTTTAATATTATAAGAGTAGTACCATTAGACTTCTTATATTTACTCTTTTTAGTCACCTTAATCCATTTAAGAGCTTTAAGGTCATTTGGACCTATAGTGTTACCTTAGATTACAGCTAGGTGCAATCTAAGGATTTCTAAGTGTTAAGATCATGTTTGTGACAGTACATCCCCCCACCCCATCCCTGATGGTCCCAGATATAGTCATAATATTTTTGTTCTTTATTGTTTATCTTCTTGTGATATCCTATGTCATGTCTTCTTTGTTAAAACAGGTTTGTTGTATTCTTGATCTGTGAAAACCATGTAATTGCAATAGTGTTGAAATTTTTTTTATTTAAAAACATCAATAACAATTGAAGGTTACATGACAATGTGACCAATAGAACCATGCTGCACATCATAAAGTAAAAATTTCATTGGTACCATCTGATAAGACCAGCTGTTCTGAAGGATACACTTAAAATAATTAGAGTAGTACCCTTATATTTCATATGTGGTTTGTGAGGTTTATAGTCATGTTTGTGACAATGCACCCTCTCTTCCCCCACTGAGGGTTCTACATATAGTTCTAGGCTATTTACAAAACTAGATAAAACACAGCTAATGAAATTCTTACTTTATATTATGCAGCAAGTTTCAATATATCATACATTCTTTTCATTTTTGTCCCTGTTTTTAAATCATTTTTAAAAATATAATTTCACTTGATTTCATAAGCAACTCAGCTGATGACAAACATTTGAGAAATGCTTTTAAAGTACAAAATAGATAGTTATTCTGTTTTATAGATAGCATCATTTTTCAAATCTGGTTGCTGAGTTTCTTGAGAAATCAAATAAAATAATGTTATTAAAAATGATTTATAAGCATGTATTGTCATGTGTCAATTCTAAAACTTGGTTGACCTGCCTGAGACTCTAGGCAGGGATAACTCTGCAAAAGTGTCATAGCTACTCTAGCTGTTTACCAAAATGCTTGGAAAACTATAGGCCTTCCCATTTGCCTGCAAGTCCAGGGGACTTGTTGGTATATGTCAATCTTAAAACACAGTAGTCTGCCTGAGATTCTAAGTGGGCAAGCCTATTAGGCTTAGTTCACTTGTTCACCTGTGAATCTAAGCAAATTCAGTCCCCTGTTTTGCATACAAGTCTAGTAGACATTGTCTGTCATGACTCAACCCTAAAATCTCAATTATCCCTTAGTTCTATGACTATCTATCAACAAGTAAAAATGACATCATTTGTGTACAATCTTGGAAAAGACTTATGCCAGCTTTGCCTCTCACTCAGATTATCTGTCTTGGCTTTTTCTCCAATTAGCCATGGCTTGATTTCAACTTGATTTTAATTCAAAATGATTTTACAAAATAGGAGGCAATTCCATTTGTAGATAGCATCATTTTCAAATCTGGTTGCTGAGTTCATTAAGAAATTAAAATAAAATTGTGTCATCAAAAAATGATTTATGAACATGGACAAAACTGTGAAATATTGAAGCTTGTTTGATATTGCAAACTAAAAATTGTATTAGTATGTTTTCTACAGTTTGATTTATAACCTAGGGCAGTGGTCAGCAAACTTATTAGCTAAAGAGCCAAATATGAATATTATAACAATTTTTAGTGAATTTGGAGCCCAAATCTGCTGGTTTGGTAAACTGTTTTTGCACTAAATAAGTAGTACATTAAATAAAACTAAATTTCATACTAAATAAATATTTGTTAATGCAAACAATGTGCATGCATCTCCTTGTGAAGTTTGAGTCAGTCAGTTTTGAATCTGGTTGTTTTTAATTTTTGGCATGATTCCAAGTTCTCATCAATAAGACAACTTCTCAGTTTACTCTAAATAATGTTCATGCTTGAAAAAAGATTGTTTGCATATATATGCAGAACCAAAAAGGGAAAGAATGGCAAATGCAAGCTATTTTAGCTGATTGTAAGAGCCAGGAATATTATTCCAAGAATTGAAACTGCTCATGTCTTCCTTCTCCAGATCATTCAAAGCAAACCACTTGTATTGTGAACTAGGATCACATTTTTTTCTTCTATGCTATTTCCAATTCAACACAAAAATGTTCAAATTTAGAGTGCCATATCTCCTTGTTTTTTAAATCCAGGAACTGTATCAAGGTTACCAATGTCAGTTTCAAAAGGAGAAAATTTCATCTCAGTTATCATAGCATTAAGAGGATTTTTGACAAATGCTAAAGCTGCTCTGCTGTTTTTGAATTTCTGAAACCTGCTGAGAAATGCTTCCCTCATATTTGAAATTATTGTTTTAAAATGGTGTTTATCAATAGAGGAATTATTTTCTTGGCAATATTTCAGAAAGTGAAACAATATTTCCCTCTCAATATCCTGAGTAAATATGGATGTTTTTGTTGAATGTTATTGCTTCTTCTAACATCGAAAAAATTAAGTTTCCTTTCCCTTGTAGTTTACAATTAAGCTGATTTAGATGAGACATAATGTCTACCTTGACATAAAAGTTTTGGACCCATTGATCATTAGTTAGCTCTGGATATTGAATGCCCTTCTTAAGGATAAATGCATTAATTTCTGAAAAAGGGATGCAAAAGGTTTTGAAACTTCCCCTCTTGATAACCAACATACATTGTTATGAAGCAGAAGATCAACATACTCACTCTCCATTTCAAATTGGAGTTGATGATTGTAATCACTAATTCCATAAATTTACAAATTTCTTCTGGGAATGTTTGTATGCAAAGCACATCTTGGTGAATGACACAATGATAAACAAATATCTTGTGATTAATGTTTTCTTTCAAAATAGCAACAAACCCTTTTTCTTATGCTGATTGCACTTTTGGTCCCATCTGTTGTGATCAATACAATTTTATAGGGGGAATATGATATTTATCCATACACTCAATTACAGCACTTGCAATATCTTCTTATGTGTTTGACCTTTGAGTGGTAATAATTCTAAAAAATATTTCTTAGGGCCTGAATGAGACATAAATCTTACAAAAAGGTAAACTTATGTCAAAAGACTTTTCATTTGCTGTTGTAATGCTGAAACCAGTTTCAGATCTTCCATATGCTGTATGTTTACATTCATGCAAATTTTAATTTTTCTATTTTTAATGGTTTTGGAAGACAATGGTAACTCTTCAATTTTTTTCAGAATATCTGCTTTGTTTTAAAATCTTTTAACTTAACAAAAATTAATACATGTTATTGATTTATAGAAGGATTTTAATTTATCAAAATGAGATGCATTTTTTCTTACAAAGTTTTTTTTATATAAAAAAATATTATTGTGTCTTCCATGGATATTTGTGGCAGAGCAGCACTTAAGGGACCAAAGAGCCACGTGCAGCTCTGGAGCCTAACTTTGCTGACTATTGCTGTAGAGCTATATCTAGGACCATTGGGGGTTATGGTGGAGTGCATTATTAAAACTCAACTATGTGCATCACAAAGAGTGTAAAGAGTCACATCACAAAGAGTGGCTCATTCAATTGGAAATTGAAAGGGCTAGTGACCTTTTTAATAGTCAAAAGTGATTGGAAGGCTTGACATTTTTATAGTAAAGATCAATGCAGGTACAATGTATTATTTTTTTTTGTTTGGACCAGGGCACTTTGTATTGATGGAGTTGTTGTAGGAACTTCGAAAAGGGCTCACTTGATTGAAAATAGAAAGGGCATTAGCCCTTTCTATTTTCAATGAAATGAGCCCTTTTTGAAATTCCTACAAAAAAGAATGTGGTGTATTGTCAAAAACATATATGATATTTGAAAAACTCATTGTCAACTATCCCTTAAGCTTGGTAAGGTTCCACTTGAATGAACATTGGCAGACATTATTTCTGTTCACAGAAAGGGAGGGAAGGACAATCATACCAATAATGGGCATATTAGTTTTACATGTATAGCTGCAAAGCTTATGGAGAGTATAATAAATGACTTAATTACCTTAAATTGCATTGTCCAGTAACCAAGGCAAATCCTGTGATGTTGCTGGTGAGTGATGGCAATGACTAACTGGCAACATCCCATTTTGATTTCCATGGTTGCTTCAGCCAGTCAAAATCTACTGCAGATTAGGGTTGTCAACCACAATTAATCCTTGCCAATCTTGGATCAACTAAGTCCTGAATCCTTCCCAGCATGGATCTGTGAAGGGCAAATACACTGATACCAACTTAATCTATTTGTAAAAATAAATCATAAAGATGATTGGTCTACATTTTATAGTTGCTGTAATATCACTTGAACAAGATATGGTTTTTGACAATGTTGCCCAACATCTCTTTTACCAAAGATGTGTGCTCACCAGCTGCATCAAGATACAATTATGTGGAAGGCCTCCTGAACAATTCCATATTGGGCTCTATTGGTGGTGTTCCTCAGGACACCATCCTTGGTCCACAGCTGTTTAATTTGTATACCCATGATGGTCTGACATGTGTCTGGAGTCATGTAACTATGTTTGCTGATGATTTAAAGCAATCTTGCCTATTTCTCAAGCTCATAGTATGATCCAGCTTAACTTGTTATGTCAATAAGCTACTACTTGGGAGTTTAGAGTTTAACCTCAGCAAATGCAAGGGTCTCCATCTGGGCCATAACAATTCTCATCATTCTTAGTTTATTCTAACTACAGATATAAACTTATAAGTTCCTTCTTGTTAGCTATGGACTTTAGAGTTACTGTTGATGACAAGCTGAAACACCACAATCACAGTGAAGTGCAGGCAGTTAAGCTAATAGAGTCTTGAGTCTTGTTTGAACAACTATCAATTTCAGAAAACCAGCAATTATTAAAAACTACCCTGCTCTTGTCTGTCTCCATCTAGGATATGATATGGTCACTGCATCACCCCATTTTATGAGTAAGTGTAATCTGTTTAAGGGTTCCCAAAGAAGGGCTACTAAAATGCCACAACATTTTTCAAAAATCATATCAGGACTGCAGAAAAAGACTCAAACTTCCTTCTCTCACCAAAGGAAAGAAGGTGATACAATTTAGGTTTGGAACATTTTAAACTTTTCCAAGCTCCCACCCCTACTCCCCCTCTGATGCTACTATGACTTGCAGTTACTCAATTCAACAGCAAACCAGCTGTATAAAAGTTTGCCATAATTTCTTCTCAATTTCTTAAGTATTAATATGTATCCACACCATTGAAAACACAGGATGAGACTCCAGGATGAGAATTTGAGAGAAACTTTCCAGGAACAGTTGAATACTAAACTTGAGAGTTTAAAATTTGATAATGTGGAAGATGGTTGGAATGATTTTAGAAAAATAATTTGTGAAGTTGCTGAAGTTGTATTAGGGAAGAAAGCTAGAACTGCAGCTAAGAATATTAGTGAAAAAGCTTTATGTTTAGTAGAAAGGAGAAAGGACTTGTACAAGATATTATCTGAGTGATAGATCATATGAAAACAAAAGAAATGTAAAGAAAGTGGAGAAAGCATTAAAATATGAACTAAGGAGGTGTGAAGTGGGCTCCATGGATAAAATTGCAGAGGATCTGGAAGATGCAGCTAGACATCATAATAGTAAAATATTGTCCTGGCATGTTAACAAATTCAGAGGGAGTAGTCAATCCGGACTTGGCCCAGTTAAAGATAGGAATGGGGTCACAATTAGCGATAAGGAAAAAACTAAAGAGAGATGGGCCAAACATTTTGAGAATTTGCTAAACCAAGATAGAGTTGCAAGAAAAAATATAGAGGAAAATGAAAAAGTTTGTGATACCTTGGATGTAAAGGAAGATTTGTTTTGTGAGGAGGAATTAGCAACAGTACTAAAAGGATTAAAGAATAATAAGGCCCAGGTGCTGATAGGGTGGTAAATGAGTTTCTTAAATATGGTGGCTCTGAGGTTAGAAATAAGTTACTGAAGATTATGAATATGATTTTTGATAAAGAGGAAGTACCTAACGATTTTAGGAAAACCTTAATTAAGCCACTTTATAAGAAAGGTGATAGAAGTGAGTGTGGTAATTATCAAGGCATTAGTCTGGTCTCTGTAGGTAGTAAATTACTTAGTAATATGATACTTTTTAGACTGAGAGATGCTGTAGACAAAGTTTTAAGAGAAGAGCAGTGCAGTTTTAGAAAAGGTAGAGGATGTGTCGACAAAATTCACTCTTAGGCTAATAATTGAGAAGTGCCTGAGTTTTCAAACACCTTTGGTCCTCAGTTTTATAGATTATGAGCAAGTGTTTGATTCTGTTGATAGAAGAGCTTTAGTAAAGGTTTTATCCTTGTATGGTATACCAGACACATACATTAAAGTGATTAGTGCTATGTACAAGAATAACACTGCTGCAGTTAAGGTAGGAAATGAGGTTAGCAGCTGGTTTTGTATTAAATCAGGAGTTAAGCAGGGTTGTGTTCTATCTCCCTTTGTATGGATTATTTTGATGGACTTTGTTTTACAGAGCACAGGAAAGGCAATGGGAGACCACGGAATCAAATGGGGAGGAAAATGTCTCCTGGACTTGGATTATGCTGATGATTTAAGCATCCTAGATGAAAGTGTGAGCAGAATGAATGAAGTTCTAGAGGTTTTGCAAGTTCAGGGTGCTAGAATTGGTTTGAAAATTAATGTTAGGAAGACTAAGTCACTAAGTCTAGGAATAAGTGAAGATGAAAAGGTGATATTGGGTTTTGAAAAGATTGATCAGGTGGGCAGCTTCACTTACTTTGGTAGTATTATTAGTAAAGATGGTGGGAGCAGTGAAGATGTTAAATATAGAATAGCCAAGGCTCAGGGTGTTTTTTCACAGTTAAAAAAAGTCTGGAAGAATAGGAAGATAAGTCTGCAAACCAAGATTAGAATATTAAAAGCTACAATGATGACAGTGGTCAAATATGGCTCTGAAGCA
Organism: Artemia sinica; assembly: GCA_027921565.1. NCBI lineage: Eukaryota > Metazoa > Arthropoda > Branchiopoda > Anostraca > Artemiidae > Artemia > Artemia sinica. The sequence goes on from CM051262.1 coordinate 70,868,150, forward strand.
TGGATGCTCCAAAAAGCGGATGAAGATTTGCTAGATGTTTTCCAGAGAAATTGCTTAAGGGTTGTTCTGGGTACCCAGCTGACTGACCGTATTTCAAACAATAGGCTATACGAAAAATGTGGTTTAATACCGCTCTCTAGGGCTATAATGAAAGAAAGGTTGAGGTGGCTAGGGCACATTGTGCAGATGAAGGATGACAGATTGCCAAAGATTGTCCTTTTCAGCCAACCATCTAGGGCTAAACGGAAAGCAGGTCATCCTTGTCTGGGGTGGGAGGACATCATAAAGAAAGATTTAAAGGAAATGGAAACTTCGTGGGTGGGTGTAAAATGGGAGGCTTTGAATAGATTGGGGTGGAGGAGGAGCGTGCGTAGCTGTGTTGGCCTCAGGCGGCTTGGTGCTGTGGTGAGTTGTTAGTAGTAGTAGTAGTATTGAAAAATTTAAAATCAGGGTTGATTGACTGAGATTGGTCATTCAGCCAATTCGTCTTCTACTAAAAGAGATGCCTACAAGAATTCTACACGTTTCTGAGCCTTATCTTAGAGAATAGAGATTTAAATTACCAATGCAGCTTTAGACTTGAAAAAGGCAAAGTTAGAAAGTTGCAGCATCTGGAAGGTAATGACTTACCATTATTTTTCTCAGAGAGCTGGCTGCTGTTGTTTAGAAGTCTCTTTCTAAGGGAATAAACAAGTAGCTAGCTATTGTTGCATTATATTCCAGTCTTAAGCTCTGGGGTTTACACATGGTAAGGCATTGCATTGGATCAGCTAAAGGGTGGGGGGTCAGATCAATCAAGTAATTTAGGGCTCTCTAATTTCAGAAAAACATTATGGGAGTTTATGCTTACTCTACCACCTGTTTACTATCAATAAAACTGCTCTTATGCTCCAGAGAAAAAAAATGACAACTTAACTGAAGTATTCACAGTTTAGTTGTCACTGACTACATGATGTACTCACCTTGTTTCATAGATGTATGATCATCTGATATATTTATTCAGTCAAACAGCAACAAGAATCACTAGCTTGTTGTTGCACAGCATAACAGCAAGAGAGAAAAAAAAAATACAAAAAAACATGATTACAAAGCAAAAGACAGAGAGAGAAAAAAAAATACTTAGTATACAAACTTAAACATTATTTTCTAGATCTCAAGGTCTATCTTGTTGTTTATGAAAAAGTTAGCCTCCATACCAAGTTTTGGAATGACAAGGCCTTTACAGCACTACTTTGCCACAGTTTCCAATGTTTTGTTACTATATGAGATCAAATGTCTCCTTAAAGGCTGTGAACACAAAATCTTGCAGGGATGCTCTCTTGTCAAGGAATAGATAGCTATCTGGGAAAATCTCAAGTGAACAAAAATATTCCTGGAGACTGCATAACCCTGTGTAACTTTTGGTAATACTGGTTTATTAGAAACTGGTTATAATGTAAAATAATTGGTTGAAATCCATCACTAAAAAAGGCTTTACTTCTGTAATTTTCTATGGGAATGAATACAAGGCAGTTGCAAGGAAGTAATTGGATAAATGTACCAGGTGGTTAGGCAAAACTGAACTTCAATTGCAAGTCTATCAAAGTTTTATTTATTTGTAAGTCTTTCAGCTGTGTAAATACCTCAACTGAGGTGCTATCAAAATTATTGAAAGTCTGTCTGGGATACAACTGAGTGTATCACTGTTTGAAAAACTAGAAATAAAACAAAAAGTTTTGTCATTAATCACTGCCTTGCGACTATCTCTATCAATTGGTGAACCTGCTCCAAGAACCATGAAGGATAGTTGTTTCTATTCAAATATCCAAAGATGTTGTTGTAAGTTTCGAAACTCAAAATCATTAAGGACTTGAGCAATTCTCTGTGGTTGCAAGGGGGTTTCATTGCCCAGTTTTTAGCTTCCCTTTTTGGGTTAAAAACTTAAGTATTTCTTCCATGTAGATCTATGTGTCATAGTTCTAATGTAATTCTCCCACTTCCCAAGAGGACTTGGCATGGTATTCCTGTGCAAATATGCTTTGAAGTGGTTCAAGACAAATAAGCTTATTTTCAGAAGCATGTCTGAAACAAAAGCCTCTCTCTTCTCCTTCCAAGTTTACTTAAAGAGACTTGCTGAGCAAGTTCATACTCTTATGTTGTATTTTTCCAGAACTACTTTCAAAAGCTTTGAATAATTACCAACTCTCTGAATTGAATTCAGTACTCTTTCATGTTAGAGATTCAGGCTGGAAATATTTACTGGCTGAGAAAAATATATTAGTAGTTGTCTGATTTGGTGGAAAATTTGTCATAGCCACTGTAATTACATTGACTTAGTAATAATTGATGTGGCCTCCAGGCCTTATAATAAAGAATGAATAGTTGTAGAAAATTAGAAAGTGCTTATTCAATTACAAACTTTCAATTTAGTGCTATTTTAAAGGGCTCTAACTTGAGGGTAACCTACCACTCCTTCAGTGCCCCATATGCTCCCATTGCCCTGCATCACACCTAATAAATTTTCAAGGCTCCAGAGGGCTCCTGATGAATAGTTCAAGGCTCCAGAACTGATTCTGGGACCATATGATCCTTGTTGCCAGGAGCAAAGAACCCAAATTGTGTGAACAGCCCATTTAAAACAGTAGCCCTGTAGATACATTTTGATAGGAAGGTGGACAGGTACCCCTTGTTAAATTGCAGTATTCAAGAATTTTTAATGCATAATTTTAGGGCACAGTAGGCTATGGTTTTTGTGCCCTGCCCAAAAAAGAAAACAGGGTATAGGTGAGTTGTACCTCCCCCATCCCAACCTAATATACATGGAAATGATTGAATATTAATCATCAAAAATGTTTAAGATTGTAGTGTTGTTGTCCTAAATAAGAAAAAGTAAAATAAAACACTAATAAAATTCACACATGGCGTTTGATTTCTATCAGGGTTGGTATTCTATGTTTTTGAGCTTGTTGATTAAAAATCTGAGCCTAAAATTGGAACAGTGAATTCCAAAATCCAGCACATTGTGTACCAGCACATTGACAACAGTGTCTGATATTTGCCAAATTTGGTGTTTTGGTGTTGGGATTTCTGAGGCTATTAATTACATTTGTGAGGTTAATATTGCAATGTAGAAGTAAAAAAAAAATCAAATGAAAAGAAGTCTAGCATTTGTACAAAGGTTGTAGGTTCTACCTTCATTAATAAAAAGGGGATTCTTCAAAACAGTGCTCAACAGCATATCATAGCAAAAAGCTGAACATCATGTAATTTCAATTTTGAAACCAGAGCTACATGTAGATTTTCAATCTGTAAGATCAATAGTCTTAATCATTATTCTTGGGCGCCCCCCCCCTTCTGATGAAAATAATTCCAAGTGCCTCCTGTGGTATCAAGTGGTATATTCACTTTAGTTGTAACTCAATAATATGATTTGGTAGATATTTACCCAATATCTTACCATAGGCTATATACAAAGCTGCACAAATTATACAATAATAAAATTCTTACTTTAAAACATAAGGAAGTTTCAATTTATCAGATCTTCATGTTTGTTTTTATTTCCATGCACATTTTTAAATAATATAGGCTATTTAGTCAACTGTTCTCATTATTTGACAATGATGTGATGCTATTGACCAGGCTAAGAATAAAATGTATAATATCCTTGATGGGTGGCTCCACAGAAGGAAATATTTTAATATTATAAGAGTAGTACCATTAGACTTCTTATATTTACTCTTTTTAGTCACCTTAATCCATTTAAGAGCTTTAAGGTCATTTGGACCTATAGTGTTACCTTAGATTACAGCTAGGTGCAATCTAAGGATTTCTAAGTGTTAAGATCATGTTTGTGACAGTACATCCCCCCACCCCATCCCTGATGGTCCTTATTTGTTCAAGACAAATAAGCTTATTTTCAGAAGCATGTCTGAAACAAAAGCCTCTCTCTTCTCCTTCCAAGTTTACTTAAAGAGACTTGCTGAGCAAGTTCATACTCTTACGTTGTATTTTTCCAGAACTACTTTCAAAAGCTTTGAATAATTACCAACTCTCTGAATTGAATTCAGTACTCTTTCATGTTAGAGATTCAGGCTGGAAATATTTACTGGCTGAGAAAAATATATTAGTAGTTGTCTGATTTGGTGGAAAATTTGTCATAGCCACTGTAATTACATTGACTTAGTAATAATTGATGTGGCCTCCAGGCCTTATAATAAAGAATGAATAGTTGTAGAAAATTAGAAAGTGCTTATTCAATTACAAACTTTCAATTTAGTGCTATTTTAAAGGGCTCTAACTTGAGGGTAACCTACCACTCCTTCAGTGCCCCATATGCTCCCATTGCCCTGCATCACACCTAATAAATTTTCAAGGCTCCAGAGGGCTCCTGATGAATAGTTCAAGGCTCCAGAACTGATTCTGGGACCATATGATCCTTGTTGCCAGGAGCAAAGAACCCAAATTGTGTGAACAGCCCATTTAAAACAGTAGCCCTGTAGATACATTTTGATAGGAAGGTGGACAGGTACCCCTTGTTAAATTGCAGTATTCAAGAATTTTTAATGCATAATTTTAGGGCACAGTATGGTTTTTGTGCCCTGCCCAAAAAAGAAAACAGGGTATAGGTGAGTTGTACCTCCCCCATCCCAACCTAATATACATGGAAAAACTACATGTTTTGACTTATGATTTTTAGGGAATGGTCTAAAATGATTGAATATTAATCATCAAAAATGTTTAAGATTGTAGTGTTGTTGTCCTAAATAAGAAAAAGTAAAATAAAACACTAATAAAATTCACACATGGTGTTTGATTTCTATCAGGGTTGGTATTCTATGTTTTTGAGCTTGTTGATTAAAAATCTGAGCCTAAAATTGGAACAGTGAATTCCAAAATCCAGCACATTGTGTACCAGCACATTGACAACAGTGTCTGATATTTGCCAAATTTGGTGTTTTGGTGTTGGGATTTCTGAGGCTATTAATTACATTTGTGAGGTTAATATTGCAATGTAGAAGTAAAAAAAAATCAAATGAAAAGAAGTCTAGCATTTGTACAAAGGTTGTAGGTTCTACCTTCATTAATAAAAAGGGGACTCTTCAAAACAGTGCTCAACAGCATATCATAGCAAAAAGCTGAACATCATGTGATTTCAATTTTGAAACCAGAGCTACATGTAGATTTTCAATCTGTAAGATCAATAGTCCTAATCATCATTCTTGGGCACCCCCCCCCCCCTTCTGATGAAAATAATTCCAAGTGCCTCCTGACTACAATGTTAGCTTTTTTTTTACTAATTGCAAGACTATTATCATACCTGTAAGAGGTGGGGGTTCCCCTGAGACAGGTCCAGAGACCCATCCCCCTAGGGAAAAAACTTTAGAATAGTAGCCTAAAAGCAAAGGATTTTGATGTTTTAACTCCCCACCAGGAAAGAACATTTCAGCCAGCATCCTTAGGAATCAGATCTACACAAATAGGAAAATACATAAAAAAAATGTACCTGAATGAACTAGTTTCAAACTTTGAAAAGCTTCTTCTGTCTTGTAACTTGAGAAACAGATTGGTAAATTCTTAAAGCGCAAAAGGTATTAATAAACTTAAAAATTAAAACCATATTTTAAAACATATTGCAGACTGTGAACAGAGTTGCATCTTATTGACTGTCATAGAATATTTTTCAAAGAAATGACACTCCATTTGAAACATAACAATTATTATATCTTTAACTTAATTGCTTAAACAGTTTGTCTGGATTTAAACTGTTTGGCTTTTTGATGGCTCCAAGGTATGCTAATGTATGGAAAGTATTTGAAAGACCATATAAAAAGAATTTTTAAAACATACATAAGCTCCATTGAGTGAAAATTTTTCCAATGATATAATATTTTTATGGACTTGAAATAGCAACCAAAAAGAAAATCCAGACCAACAAACTGAACTAAAACACCCATTGTAAATCAAAATAGTTAAGCATAGTCAACACCTGGGGGGGGGGCAAAGGGGCTATATAATATTTCCCAACTAGTTGTTTTTTCAATGCTTGAAAAGGGTAATTAAAAAAAATATATATTCTTCTCCTTCAATATTTCAGCAATTTCTTTCTTTTTCTTGAAATATTTCAGCAATTTCAAAGAACTTTGTTTTGTGATTAAATGTCTATTATTACTAACAATTAAGACAGCAGAGACATGCCTTACTACTAGACTAGCCAACTAAATACATCTCACTTTGGAACTATAGTCACCTTGATATTTCTCTTGACAAAATGTTGTTAGATGGGCAGTATAACACTGAAAACAAAAGTTTTCAAAACTGCAATCTTTAATATATAAATTGCTAAGTTGTTCTTTCTTTCTTTGTCTTGATACTGTTGAATTTCATATCCATACTTTTGAAAGGAATAACTAGGACACCTATTTTTACTTCCCACTAAGTTTGGTTAAGAACCAACAACTTGTTCTGGTGGATATCATGATGTCCAGCACTGAAAAGGAGTCCCTATTCACTGAAAGGTGAATAGTCACCTTGATATTTCTCTTGACAAAATGTTGTTAGATGGGCAGTATAACACTGAAAACAAAAGTTTTCAAAACTGCAATCTTTAATATATAAATTGCTAAGTTGTTCTTTCTTTCTTTGTCTTGATACTGTTGAATTTCATATCCATACTTTTGAAAGGAATAACTAGGACACCTATTTTTACTTCCCACTAAGTTTGGTTAAGAACCAACAACTTGTTCTGGTGGATATCATGATGTCCAGCACTGAAAAGGAGTCCCTTCCCCCACAAAAGTCAGAATACATACAGCCCCTCAAAAATCAGCACTAAAACTGGGATTTTACTTCCAACAAAGCTAGGTTGAGACCTACAAGCACATGTAGAATGGTGTAGAATCAAACACTTTGTAGTACTGAACTACATATAGTTGGCACGTTGGGTTGAGAATTCTTTGTCCAAAGGGCACAGGTTCAAATCCTGGCATCAGCAGTTATTTGGTTTGGGATGGGGGTAAGTGGCATGACTCTGTAGGCTCAGTCAGAGTCAACCCAGTTCTAAATGGGCACCTGGAGAAATCTTGGGAAGAAAAGGTGTGCAAAAGCACAGGATGGCTGGCCCCCAGCCCCCCATTCCACTTCCTGGCTAAAGGGCCACAAAACAGAGATCAGCACCACCAGTTTGGACCTTAGGGTCTAGTGCCATCATACTTACATACTTACTGAACTGCAAGTAAGGAGTACCTTATGCCAGTAGTAACCAAAACTATAAAAGAATGAATTTTACCAAAGAATTGCCTTTTGTACTGATTCTAAATATATAAAGTTCATTAAGCTTAAAGTTACACATTAAAAATTACAAGCCAGAGAAAATTTCGCTGACTTCCAAAAAAATGAAGAAAACACCCACAAAAAGGCTGTTTTTTAGTTTTGTTTTTTCTCCCAAGGGGTAATTGCATCAATAGAAGATAGGGAGAGGGCTCATTCGAATGAAAATTAAGTGTTCTAGAGCCCCTTTAAAGCAACCAAAACATTTTGCCATGGGGAAGTGATGTTTTTTACCATTTTGTGGCACCAAACTACAATTTGGCCCCATGGGCAACTAAGTTGCTATTGATTGAAAATACTGAGATATCCACCTGGATTAAAAGTATCATATATTGAGCTTTCCAGTTACAGTGAAAGTAATGCTGCATGGTTGTGCATTCATTCCCAAAAAGTCAGTAAAAGTGCTTAAGATGAGAAAACTTGATGCCCCTTCCCCAATGTTTTCAGCCAGTTGGACAAAAAATTGAGATGTTACAACAGTGGTGCAAAGCATTACTATTTTACTGGCTCAAATTTATTTTTATTAGGAAAATGAGATGATGGAAATATATGACATAAAATCAGTGAAATAAGATCAGTCTCAGGTAAAAAAAGGAAGTGATTTTAAAAGCAGTATCACCCTGAGGATAACTCAACCCTCAACACAAAAAAAGAATTGAAATAAAAATGTAAAAATAAATACTAAAGGATATTCTACACCATCAATTCTGCCTATACTTTGGAATATAGGTAGAATATTCTAAAATTCGTTCTTTTCTTCATTGATTTTATACATATTTTCTCTTTGGCTGCTCAATTTGGCATGTGGGGGATTTTCAACAGGGAGGGGGAGGGTCCCAGGGAATTCTCTGCAGGAGGAATATGCCTAGCACCTTAGATTCTACCAGGTTTGGTTTAAGATCTGACTCCTGTCATTTGTCCTGGTGACCAGAATTTATTGAAACTCCAAAACCAAGCAATGACACTAGGTTTTACTTAAGTACCACAGTCATAGGACTATCCTGGCTAAATAAGACAGACAATAAATCATAGATAAGAAAAAAAGTCTCATTTAAGTTTTGTTTTTCTTTTATATGATTTCTTGCTTTTTGTCTAGCTTATGCAGTACATTTTCCTTTATGGTGAGTGTGAAAGATCCCCCCCCCCCTCTCTATTCACCCATTCCTCCTCCTACAAGTTAGATTGTTGCTAAGCATGGTTCATTCTACTTCTTTTCCTGATCTTTCTATTAAAAAAAAATAAAAAAAAAAAAAAAATCAAATAGTTTGCTCAATTGAGCAACTTCATAAAAACAAAAAAAGATAATACTGAACTTGCAAGATTGACTTTTCTGAAATTATTTCCGAGATATCTAGAAGAGATATAGAACCTTCTGTCAAATTTCTCAAGCAAATAATTCCAAGTTCTATAGAGTTGTGGGAGTTTTGTTTTGCTCCTTGTTTATACCATCTAGCAAGCCAAAAAATAATGAATCTTTTTTCTTCTGGGAAATTACTAAAAACATAGCAAACTTAAAAAGGAACTTTTCTAATCTGTTTCATGGTCCCCATACTAGAAAATACTTTTGATTTTCCACATCTTACTGTTACCAAGCAACAGTCTTATGACCATGATAAAAAATTGTTATTCAAGCAGAAGTGTTGCTATTCACCAAAATTTACACAAGAAGTAAAACTTAAATAAGCAAAAATTAATATAATGAAGAAATGAAAAGCAATATGAAAAGAAAGTACACAATGAAGAGAAACTTAAAATGATCCCCAAATTTGGGGACAGCTTGGTTTTCATTTTGCTCTAGATCTAGATCTTTCATTTACAATCTTTGGCAAACTGTCATCCTTCATCCACAGAACATTTCATTTCTGAAGTAATATTGGAACAATCAGGAGTCAAAAGAAATATTGGAACAATCGTGAGTCAAAAGAGGCCATGTTTCTATATGTGTTAACTTGGGGGGGGGGGGGGGCAAACTGGCCCAGAATGATGATTAGGACTACTGATCTTACAGATTGAAAATCTACATGTAGCTCTGGTTTCAAAATTGAAATTAAATGATGTTCAGCTTTTTGCTATGATATGCTATTGAACACTGTTTTGAAGAGTCCTCTTTCTTTAATGAAGGTAGAACCTACAACCTTTGTACAAATGCTAAACTTTTTTTTTTTTTTTTTTTTTTTTTTTTTTTTTTTTTTTTTTTTTTTTTTTTTTTTTTTTTTAGGTTCAGACAGGGAGGTAACATGGTGATGTTTCAGAAATGCAAAAGATTAAAATATCCCCATGCAATCCACCATACTTCAGCATCTCTTAATGGAGGAATATCAAACCTCTGTTAGGATTAAATTTTCCAGTAAATATATGATTTATAGTAATATAGGAAGCAAATGACACTGGTATAATTTATTTACTAAAGTTATTAAAAAAAGCTAAGATAACTGTCTGATTTGTTCCGTTTCTTGCAAAGAGCACACAAAGCCTTCTTCATCCAGCAATTTACAGCTATTGCTGGAATTAATTGAATGACGTATTGAACTGAATATGGCTATTAGAACCTGCTTTGGTCTATAATTGCTGATAGGGACCTCAAAATAATCAAAAATAATATCAGTTTTATTGGTTTCATTAATTTTTTTTTCATAATTTACTCTTGGGAGTTCCCAGTTTACTAAACAATAGAAAAGAGGATTACTGCATAGGAAAAAGGTTAAAATATATCACAATTTATATAGTCAACTCTCGATTATCCACGGAATTGGGTGGCGTGAGTGCTGCAGATTATCCAATTATTAGAAAAAAGATTGTAGGGGGTATAGAAAAACAAAATTACGCTTATTAAAACGTGTATTTAAAACAAAACAAGCAATAAATGGAATGAAATTATAGTAATCAATCAGAAAAAAGATTAATAAATTATAGTATTATTTACACCTTTAAAGTATGCAAAAAAAAAATTCAAAGTCCTAATTAAACTTTCTGAAAATAGTCACTCACTTGTGTTTGCTTTTTTGTCATATAACTTGTTTTTTTTTGTGACAGGAAGATTAACGAAACTTCACTTGCTGCTGTCAGAACGACACAAGGATCTTCTCCACTCTCACAGACAAACATCCCTAAGGTACATTTACAGTTGAGAGGTGCCTTTTGCGAAATATGTTCTGTAGTATGTAGTGTATACATAGCTTATTATTACAAGCAAAGTACCATAACATGATTGTAAAATATTATGCCTTTAAAGATGAAATAAATACGTTGGTGAAATAAATGAAATAAATATGTAGTATGTAGTGCATGCATAGTTTATTATTACAAGCAAAGTACCTTAACATGATTTTAAGATTATTATGCCTTTAAAGATGAAATAAATACGTTGATGAAATAAACATGTAGTATGTAGTGCATACTACTACTACTACTACTAACAACTCACCGCAGCACCAAGCTGCCTAAGGCCAACACAGCTACGCACGCTCCTCCTCCACCCCAATCTATTCAAAGCCTCCCTTTTTACACCCGCCAACGAAGTTCCCATTTCCTTTAAATCTCTTTATGACGTCCTCCCACCCCAGACAGGGATGACCTGCTTTCCGTTTAGCCCTAGATGGTTGGCCGAAAAGAACAATCTTCGGCAATCTGTCATCCTTCATCCGCACAACGTGCCCTAGCCACCTCAACCTTTCTTTCATTATAGCCCTAGAGAGCGGTATTGAACCACATTTTTCGTATAGCCTTTTGTTTGAAATACGGTCAGTCAGCCGGGTACCCAGAACAATCCTTAAGCAATTTCTCTGGAAAACATCTAGCAAATCTTTATCCGCTTTTCGGAGCGTCCATGCTTCAGAGCCATATTTGACCACTGTCATCACTGTAGCTTCTAATATTCTAATCTTGGTTTGCAGACTTATCTTCCTATTCTTCCAGACTTTTTTTTAACTGTGAAAAAACACCCTGAGCCTTGGCTATTCTATATTTAACATCTTGACTGCTCCCACCATCTTTACTAATAATACTACCAAGGTAAGTGAAGCTGCCCACCTGATCAATCTTTTCATTACCCAACGTCACCTTTTCATCTTCACTTATTCCTAGCCTTAGTGACTTAGTCTTCCTAACATTAATTTTCAAACCAATTCTAGCACCCTGAACTCGCAAAACCTCTAAAACTTCATTCATTTTGCTCACACTTTCATTGAGGATGCTTAAATCATCAGCATAATCCAAGTCCAGGAGACTTTTTCCTCCCCATTTGATTCCGTGGTCTCCCATTGCCTTTTCTGTGCTCCTTAAAAACTATGTAGTGCATACATAGTTTATTATTACAAGTAAAGTACCTTAACATGATTTTAAAATTATTATGCCTTTAAAGATGAAATAAATATGTAGTATGTTTATGTAGTGCATACATAGTTTATTATTACAAGCCAAGTTCCTTAATATGATTTTAAAATTATTATGCCTTTGTTCTGTATGATGAAATAAAGATGACATGAATTAAGATGATGAAATAAATTAAAAATGAAATAAATTAAAGATGAAATAAATACGTTGATGAAATAAATGAAATAATGATTTTAAAATTATTATACATTTAAAGATGAAATAAATACGTTTTCTTTGTACTTTTGTTTTACGATTTGTGTATTTATACCTTTTTTTTTAATTTACGTTGCCGCGGGTAATCCGCATTGCTGATAATCGAACCGCGGATAATCGGGAGTCGACCGTATTAGTCTGTACAGGATTGTTTTATGCCAGCTTAAACCAAGGAATTATTTCTAGACTGAATCTCAATTTTAGGGTTCTCATGCAACTCAACACATGTAACTGAACTTTTCTGCTGTTCAACCTCCGTGCAAGCGTCAGAAGGAAACGCAATGTTTGTCGCGTTTAAACTTAGCTTAAATATATTATGGATTTTATGGGTTATCCTTTTCTAGATTATTTTTTATATTTATCAAAATTCTGCTTCTGGAATGTATTATTATTATTTTTTTATTTCTATGTAGGATTGGATCTTTTGTGGAGGGGGGTACTTTTGTGTCGAGATGAGTTTTTATTACTATTAGTAGTAATTTTAATTATTTTGAAGAATGTTCTCGTGTCATTTCCATTAGAAAAGCGTTAGTAACTTCTCTAATTCTAGGAGTTTACGTGTGGTTACACTACATTATAAGAAAAAAACCAGTTTTTGAAGTCTGAAACTCTACTTTCTCAGGTAATTACCTTTTTTTGCGATTTTATTATGTATTCTTGAAGACTAAACAAAATCGCATTTCTTTTCAGTAAATACTAGCATTTAGCTAATATTAATATTCGTCAGTATTTGGTTGTTTTTACCAAATGTAATATTATTGCTTTTTTTTAGAAGTCTCGTGTAATTCAAGAAATTGTCAGAACCAGCTCAACCTCTTATACCAAACTAAATGCAAGCCGATGTTTTCTATTACCTATAACTTATTATGTCAAATCCGAGGGTAACTCCAAAGTAGGCCTTATTACTTAGCATAGTCTACATCATTCTTAAAAGCATTTACTTTACAAAAAAAACAACTTATTTTTGAACTTAATCCTGTCATCACATAATTGTTTAAAACGTACAAGTAGGTTAGGGAATAAGAGACATTTAAAGACAAAACCCCAACCCTAGGTATAGATGTATGAGCAGTACACCAGATAAGGAGACCAAAAATAGAATTCCAGAGTAATTCTGTTTATATTTTCCGGTTAAGAATACTAAAACCAGCATTAAGGAAAATATAGACATCTGATAAATTTCTTTTCTTTTAATTGTCGAATACTGGTGAAATTTTCAGAAAGAAGACATTGTTTAAATTTATTGTATTTGGAAACTAACTAATTATACTAATTAATTTTGTTATACTATTATGTTTTTGGTTTTTACTGCTTTTATTGTACCCACATTAATATCTTGAACAGTTAAACTTCATTTCATTTAGAAGTTCCAAATTAGTGGAATCTCAGGAAACAGAAACTGATTAAAATTATTGTAGTTGGAAACTAACTAGTTATGGAAACTGATAATAATTAGCTATTCCATTATGTTTTTTTTTACACTTTCATTGCATCAACATCGTTTATTTGAATAATAATTGGTTCTAGTATCTTAAACAGTTAAATTTCATTTAATTCAGATGTCTAAAATTGGCGGAATTTCGAGAAACAAAATATAGGAAATTATTATAATGGAAGCAAGTAATAACTTAGTTATATCATTATTTTTTTTTTTTTTGCTTTTTGGGTATATTTTTTTTTTTTTTATTAATGGACTTAACTTACTTTCAAAGCTTGAATAAATACTATAAAATGATAAAATATGTCATGAAATTTGAGAAGTTTTCATAGACTCTTAGAAGTGGTTAATTATTTTTGAACTCGAAGCACAAATAGCTACAAAATCTCTAGAATTATTTCATATGTATTGCTGGAGGAAAGGAGGTGATAGTTAACTCACTCCTTTTATTGCACTGATATTATTTGTTAGAATAAGTATTGGTATTAATATCGTAGAAAATTAAACTTCATTTTCTTTAGATGTTCAAAATTAGCAAAATGTTGAAAAGAAAGATACTTCTTTTTTTTAGTGTTTGGTTTTTGGTTAGTGGGCTTGATTTGTTTTTAAAGCTCTGAGATCTACAATGAAAGACACAAAAGAAAAATAATGAATATAAGATAGATTAGAAAGATAAGCTGGCTTCGCTAGCCGGTTCACAAATAACAACCTTTAGTGTCATTTATTATTGTGCTATATTTCTTCAATAAAACACAAAGAAAACAAATGCAGTTTAAAATTATGAATTGTTAATTTTTAGCTTTCATCATTTGTTTTTTACTAGCTTTGTTTTTTGGTTAATAGACTGAATTTATTTTTAAAGCTTGAACTATAATATATGTAATAAAAATATGTCACACAATATGAGACATTTTCACAGACTCTTGGAAGTGATTAATTATTTCCAAATTCAAAACAAAAACAGCTACAGAATCTGTAGAATTAGTTCATATGTATTGCTAGAGTGAAGGAGGTGACACTTAGGTGGCGGAGGTGAAGGAGGAGCGAAGGAAAGAAGTGAAATTTTATTGCGCGTGCTTTATTTACTAGAATAAACATAGTTTTTCAGGGGAATTCCCGCTTGGATTGGGCCAAAATACCACCACACCTAGATATACACGAGGTATTTGGCCAATTCTTCTTGTAGTCTCGCCATTAAATATCAAGCCCTCCTCTAATTCAGTTAGGTTATTGGATATGCTAATGACCTAGCCCACTGTTTCGTGCAGTTTCATCATACAAGTATATTTGTTATTTTAGGCATTTACAAATTAAATAAAACTAAAGTCATGGATTTATGGATGGGCTCCTCAATTTTAGCTTTTATATTGGACTCGGTAGAATTGTATTTGAAGAAGATGACTAGAAATACTACTACTACCGCCCTAACTACCCCTACATCCTCTCACCCCAACCACGGACGACCTGCTTTATGTTTAGCCCTCGACGGTGGGCTCAAAGGGAAATTTTCGGCAATCTGTCATCCTTCATCCGCAGAACGTGCCCAAGCCATCTCAACTTTTTTTCATCAGTCTTAGAAAACTGGATAGAACCGCATTTTTTTGTACAGCCTACTGTTTGATATACAGTCTGTCAGCCGGGTACCCAGAACAATCCATAGGCAACTTCTCTGAAATACTCCCTGTATTTCAATAACCAGTGTTTATTTTAACACTTTTTTTTATCACTTTAGTCTTTAGTATATATCTATTATATACAGTATATGAGTTATTGAAAAGCAAACTCGTCTTCGTTTTTATTTATTTATTTATTATTTTTTTTTTATATTTGTGCATCAGGGAGCTTCATTGATCTAACTGTGTTTTTTTTAAGTTAATTTTCTAAAAATTAGTGTAATCGCCCAAAAAGAAAAAAGAAATATTTGGATTTACATTTACTGGCTGACCGATTCCAGGAGGCCAAGATATAAGCGGTTTTCGTATTAGTAATTTCGTTTTCTTTCATTTATTGTATTTATTTTATTCGTCTCATTTTTTAAAATAAAAGAAAAATTAAGCAGTCATACTGACTTGTCGAAAATGTATTTGTTGGATTACTTCATTGAAGGAAAGCTAGTGCTTGCTTTTTGTAGATTCAATTTATATTTAAATGAATGGGCCAAGAATCAAAATTAAGTGATTCACCCATAATATACAGTGCCGCGTTGATTTTACGTAATAAATCGCAAGTGAAATCCAAGCATTAAACTCTACCCAAGCATAAAAAAAAATATAAGATAAGATAAGCTATAGATGAAAAGTTAGAAATTACGCACTCCCACCTTAAGAAAAAAAAATAAAAAAATACAAGCGGAATAGGTTAAATGGGGGAGGGGGACATTGAAATGGGAAAGATAAAATGTGTTAGGATTTTTTTAACGGTGGAGCCTGTGTAGGTGTTTCGGGGTTGTCGCAAGATGGCTTGTAATTATCACGCGCTTTATTATGGCGTATTCTATGTCGCATTTCTTTTCAGGATAAGCTATAATTATTTAAAAATGAAAATAAGGATACAAAAGCGTTATGTTGGATTAAATAGCCAAAGAAGCTCATAAAGGTTTCTTAAGGGTCTTGGATTCCAATTTTAATATTAAGGAGTTAAAGAAGCGCGCAACTAGTATAGTTTTCCTCCTTGGTAATCTGTAAATTAATCTTGTCCAGAAAAAATGAATGCTTATGCTGTTTTCAGTAAAAACGAAGAATATAATTTTTTGTGTTAGATGTCTGAATACCTGTGCACTGGGGAGAGGGGGGGGGGGTATCCCCTGACATTAGTCTGAAGTGCCCTCCGTCGAAAAATAGGAAAATGGTGGCCTAGAAATGCAGTTTTGCTATTCGCTCTGCAGGAAAAAGGCTCTTGATGCTCCTCCCCCCCCCTAGATGGGTCGGAGTTATGTGCACCTATGGATGTTGTCCCTGATTTAAAGATAGTTTATTTTCTTTTTGAGTTAAAACTATATGGTAGACTTTAGTAGATTTGGTAAAAGGTAGATTTTTATAGCACATTCCTATAACCTGTTTTTGGTCATTATCGTAGCCGAACGTGAACGATAAAGTTAGTGGTGCTAAATTAAAATGCAAAGAAGCTAAAGCTAACAAGTGGCGTACGTGTTAGTCATTTTCTTCTTCTTTTTTTTTTAGCTAGAAATGGAAAGGTCTTCTAAAATTAGATTAATTTCGACACTAATCTTGCCGACAAATCGTAAAGTTCTAATTTTGCCTTAGGGAGGGGATGGGTGAAATTTTACTGAAAAATAGCCGAAAGACGCACATTTTGTCAAATTCCCTTGAAAAGTTAAGATTCAGATTAAAAAAGGGGGGGGGGGTATTTTTTTTTATCTTTGTTTAATTTGGAATTGTTTAACAATAATACACTATGTGTAAAAAAGGCTATAATTCTCCTAGTTTATAATTATGATGTTCGTGTATTCACCTATAATATTAACAGGTGACTTTTACTAACTAAACTGACCGTATTGCAATGCAATACCTCCAGTCATTTAAGCGGCAGAGAAGGTTGCCAGCAGCACAAATTCACGAAAATGTTCGAGGGTGGAGATTTTTCAATGAAAATACCATCAAGGTACTTCACGACATCAAGGGGGAGGGGGGTCAAAAATATAGGTGGCAAGTACCTCTTTCCCCCAATTAGTGCTACCGTGGGGCTCTCTGACCCCCTGCTTTCTTAGGATTTCTATTATTTTTCCATATTTTTCTACATGTTTCATATAGTTCCGAGTTATATACTACCACTAGTGTTACTAATAACTCACTGCAGTACCAGGCCGCCTCAGGTCAACACAGTTACGCGCGCTCCTCTACCCCAATCTATTCAAGCTTCACTTTATACCCCTTCCTTAAAGTTCCAGTTTCCTTTAAATCCTTTCTTATGAACCCTTCCTATCCTGTTTGGGGACAACCTGCTTTTTGTTAGGCCTCAGATAGGTGGCCAGAAAGTACAAGAAAGTGGCAATCTGTCAGCCTTCATCTGTAGAACGTGGTCTAGTCACCTTAACCTATAGTAATAGACAATCGAACCGAACGACATTCTCGTACAGATTATTGTTTGATATAAATTTTTTCGTACATAAGTATTTGATTCGTGATAATAGAAAAAAGAAGACCCTAATTTTTGCTGTTGTCACGAATTCTCCTTAGCCCCTAAAAGTGTTCGGTTTTTTGGTTTTGAATTCTGACATATTGCCTAACCACCATTGTACAGATTATTTCTAGCAGTTTCTTATCATTACCATCATCATAGTTACATGTGCATGAGACAGAATGTAGTTTTTTGGTATTTGACTTTATATAGCAAGATTTAAAAAAAAATCCAATTTTCTTTAATAAAACTTGGGTTTTCCTCCGAGTATCTAGCTCAAGAGTAACCAACTCTTTCCAAGAAACAGTTCTGAGCTTTTGATAAACTTAATTTGATCGAAAAACATTGATGACCCTAAATGCAAGGCTCTTGTTAATAGTTTGTTTATTACAAATATGTTATGATCCATTATAATGTAGCTTTTAAGATTGATAATTGGTTTCAGTCATATGTTCTGGCACCTCTCCATATTTTTCTTTGATTCTTTCATTTTAATAACTCAAAGCTTTTCCTTACAGACTTAAACCAGAGCCTCGCATTTTTGTCATGACCTGATTTGACCCAAATCACGATGAAGATTGACCGAACAAAAAATAAGAAAATAGCTTCTGAGCTTCCTACCGATTGTCGACTTCTGATAGAACGCCTCAAAACTGCCAGTGATGAAGAATTATTGATTGAATTGAAGAAAAATAGAATCATGGACTTTTGGTAAATGTGAATTGTACCATTGGATAGATGTGCTCGACCGTTTGGATAGTATATTGGCAAAAGCGGTTGCTAGAGAAAAAGAAGGAAGTTGGGTTCTAGCCTGTGATATGCCCCAAAATAAGCAGCTCAAAGAATTATTACTATGGACTCTACATTTCACTACCCTACTCATTGAACATTCGTTCTCTCGGCATCTATACAATTCTATGGAATATCTTGCGGATCTATTGTCCTCCACCTGTTTAGTTGTTGTGTTGGGGGTACTAAACTTACTCTACATGTTCAGTAAAAGAAGTAACTTCATTGGAGATTGCCACCTACTCGTCGTCAAACTCTTCTCACTCGCCTTACTCATCTTGCTGAAAGCTGGGGTGGAAAAGAGAACGGGTTTGGCATCGCTGAATGCTGCAAGGAACAGCCAATATCCAATTTCCCCTCTAGTGCAACAGCTTTGCACTTTGAATTTCATGTTGAAAACCAAAATGAGCCCAAGAAACCAGGACGTAATGTCATCATTCATGTTGATAATGTGGACAAAATCAAAGTGTCTCCTGCAGAATTTATGACTGAATTGATTGAGACTTTTAACGTTCCTGAATCTAAACAAATGCAATTATTTACCCTGCTTAGACTTTCCTACTCATTCAGTGACTACAGAAAAAGACTACAATGTGTTCAAGCACGCTTGCAAGCGCTTTCTGTCCTTGTGTATTCTAATTCTTTGGGCGAAAACGTTCATACCCTACTTTATCCAGGATTATTGGAAGAGCTTGTTGATGTACTAGAAATGAACGAGATGCAATTGATGGAGATTCGTGCTGCAGCTTTAAGGACTCTAACATCTATAATACATCTTGATCGTAATCCAAATGTGCCCAAATTCAACACTATTGTGGATGTTACTGGGGCAGGATCTTACCACGGATTCTTGCCTGTTATGGTACGGTCTTGTATTGCTTCTCTAACCAAGCCTGATTCTGAACTTCAGCCGTTTCCTCTTCCCTTAGCAACTGCATTGTTTAGCTTCTTATATCATCTGGCCAGCTATGAAGCTGGTGGAGATGCACTAGTAAATTGTGGCATCATAGAGTCTCTTTTAAGAGTTGTTCAGTGGCATGGTACAGAACTAGAGCACATCACCTTTGTGACCCGTGCAGTAAGAGTTATAGACTTGATAACAAACCTAGATTTTACGGCTTTCCAAGCTCATGGCGGACATAATATTTTCATTCAAAGACTTGAAAGTGAAGTTAATATATGCCGAAAAGAACAGCCGTTTGAGATATATGTTCCAAGTACAACTAATCAAAGTCAAGCTAGTCAAACTGAAGATCAAGCTATGGAAGTAGATCAGCCTTCAAGCTCTGATTCTGCTGCTAAATCTCGCCTTGAGGCAAAACCAAGGACTAGTGTTGTCTGCTTACCACAACGTGCAGCATTGCTAAAATCCATGTTAAACTTTCTTAAGAAAGCTGTTGCAGATTCAGGCTTCTCTGATAGTGTTAGACACTTGATGGAAGGAAGTCTACCTAGTTCCTTGAAGCACATTATAAGTAATGCAGAATACTATGGGTCCTCCCTGTTTCTTCTTGCTACCGATGTTGTTACTGTCTACGTGTTCCATGAGCCCTCTCTTCTATCATCTCTTCAAGATAGTGGATTGACTGACGTCCTCCTTCAAGCTTTACTAGTGAAAGATGTCCCTGTAACTCGAGAAGTTCTGGCATCCCTGCCAAATGTATTTAGTGCTCTTTGCTTGAACAGTCGTGGCCTAGAGGCTTTTGTTGCTTGTAAACCTTTCGAAAAATTATTTAAGGTTTTTGTATCCCCTGAGTATCTACCCGCAATGCGCAGGAGGCGAGGCTCGGACCCTTTGGGTGACACTGCTGCCACTCTTGGTAGTGCAATGGATGAATTAATGCGTCACCAGCCTAGTCTCCGAGGAGATGCTACTGGTGCTATCATCAAATTGCTTGAAGAATTATGTACATTAGGTAGAGATCCTACATTTACCCCAAAAGAAACAGCAACAGTTGGTAATGTAGATAGCCCTGCGGAAGCCAACCAGAGCTCTGATGAAGAGGAAGATGATGATGAAGGCCCTAGAGCAGAGCCACAGCAGAAGCCGCCCTCTGCTACACCAGAGAAAGTTCCTCTTGTCGATTACGTCACCAATGTAATGAAGTTTATTGACGCCATTTTAAGCAATAACTCAACAGACGACCATTGTAGAGAATTCGTAACTCAAAATGGTTTAGATCCTCTGATGAGCATTCTCTCCCTACCAAACTTACCTCTAGACTTTCCCTCTTCTACTGCTTGTCAATCGGTATCTTCTGTATGTAAGTCAATTCTCAACCTGGCACATGAAGCTCAAGTCCTAAAAGTAGGACTGTCTCATTTGCAGAAAACTATTGAAGTCTTATCGCCATTG
The DNA here is from genome assembly GCA_027921565.1 of Artemia sinica. Classification (NCBI taxonomy): domain Eukaryota; kingdom Metazoa; phylum Arthropoda; class Branchiopoda; order Anostraca; family Artemiidae; genus Artemia; species Artemia sinica. The sequence continues at coordinate 70,888,762 of CM051262.1, forward strand.
ACGTCATATAACAGTGAATCAGGGTCTTATCTTCTCCATGAGATATCTTTAATGGACAACCCCTCGGAAGCTAATAGAGATCCAAAAGCCACTCCTATTCTCCATGCCGTTTCAGCAACTCATTCATTTATTACCATGTTTATACATGTGTGTCGCACAAGTCAGGCAGACATTCGTCTGGCTGCTATCACTCAGTGGGCCTCTTCGCTGGGTGTTGGAGTACTGAAACAGCTATCTAAACTTTATACCGGTCTCGTCTGGGAATCTACTATATTACTTAGTGTTGTATCTGACGAATCTATTCCTACGGGTGCTCTTGCTGACCTTGAAAGGCTTCTTAGTGTTGCAAGGAAAAATGAAGATTCAAATGAAGGAGTCACTGCTGCATTAGAAGCTTTAAAAACAGCCTCCCCTGGCCCCAGCATGGATGTTGATGCTGAAGACACTCCCTCTAGAAAGCGACCTAGTATAGCACAACTTCGTCTTGTAAAACCTCTCCTATCTTCTACATCTAAACTTGGAAGGTCTCTTGCAGAATTATTTGGATTGCTCGTAAAATTGTGTATTGGTTCACCAGTTCGTCCTCGTCGATCCCCTCTCCTACCGGTACCTCGAAGTGTTCCTACTCCCTCTGCACTAGCAGTGTCTTCCATACTTGGTCATTTACTCAGTAGTGGCCTTGCATGGGAGCCAACTAATATTGACACTCAGTGGAATGAATCAAAATCTAAGGCATATGTGAAAACAAGATTAACTTACTTGATTTGTTATGTTGGATTTACACAGTCCATGTTGTTGGACGATAAAAAATTAATATACCATCTTTTTTTGAAGAAGTTTATTGAAAGTGGAGGCTTGAGACATCTTTTTAATGCTGTCGACTGGGTGTTGACGTTTGATTTTGGAACTCCTGAACTGTCCGAGTCGATTGGGGAGTTTCTAGATGCTTGGTTTACTCTTATTGAAAGGCTGTGTAATCCGAAAAGCTTGTTTGATTCTCCACATACCGTCCCAGAGGAACCAAGCTCTAACTTCACTCCTTTAAAATACATAATTACGATTCATAAACTTGCAGTGGGGGTTGCACTGAAAGTATGGAGTCGGAAAGTATGCACGACATATGCTGCACGGGTGACAGATTCTCTGCTGTCTATCTTATGCCACGTCTTAAATGGTGAAGCAACTATTAAAGAAAAACTCTCTCCTCGAGCGGCTGTACCTGTAGAAGAAGGAAGTTCTCAGCCAATGCCCCCCGCAAATCCCGCTCCACGTAGTGAAGAGCCGATTATTGACCCGATCCATTTAACTTGCTTGATGGAGATGGGCTTTGAAAGATCTGAATGTATCGAAGCATTACTGTGTACTAGTAGCTTAGAACAAGCAACTGAATTTTTGCTGAATTTTTCGAATGCACCATCCCGCAATTCCAATGCAGTATTAGAAAGTGACAGTGCACCAGTTCCTGAAACTCTATCCCTACTTCCACCCCAACCAGCTAAAGAAGATGAGGCAGTCATTCTAACTCTCGAACCTCTTGACTATGGTTCTATGCACGAATTTTCTCCTGATATATTGCCAAATTGTTTACAAACAATTGAGTCTTTACCTGATACCGTGTTTAGGGTCTGTGACTTTTTGGTTGCCCTAGTAAACAGAGCCAATCAATCCTTTAAAGCAACCGTTTTAGATACCATTTTGCTACGCATAAATGAGGCAATTGACAAAATAGAACAAATAATGGGCAGTAGCTCTGATGTCGATCATGTAGTTAAGGAACTTATTGACAACCCTGCGTCATTGAGCCTCTCAACCAAGGTGCATCTTTGTACACTACTAATTGATGAATTTAAGTCTGACAGTGCACAGTCTATTGCACGTTCTGGTACGTTAGATCGCTTAGTATCTCTTTTGAAAAATTCACAGCAATTCTTGCATCAAACCAAGGTTGAGAAGCCTTTGCCCAAATGGATGGCTCCTTTGTTACTTATGATAGATGAGTATTCCAAAGTTGTAGTAGCAGCATCTAGGCGTGAATTAATGAAGAAAGTAGTTTCTCATGATTGGAAGTGGTATGATGTTGTTTCTGGTAAATGGTGTACCTATACCAAGCCCAATAACGATATAATAGATAAAGCTTTTTGGGATGGTGAAACTAGTGTAAAGATAACTGCTGGAAGGCGTCGATACGTCATTCAGTTTACAGCTATGGTGCAAATAAACGAAGAAACTAGTAATAGAAGACCTGTTATGATTTGTCTGAAAAACAAAAAATCAGAAGATTTAGAAGCTAAAACCCCGGGAGATACGGTAAATTTTGAAAGTATGGAAGTGGATGAAATACTGATGAATGCTGATGAAAACTTGTCCCCGTTAAATATAGAACAGGGCCTAATCATAGTAAGATCATGCGTTGGACTCATGGTTCCTAGTATTGATGGTGATACTTTGCACGCAGTTTTAAGGCTTTGTTTAAGACTCACTCGTGAGTACGAACATAGTTTTTTGTTTGTTGATTTAGGAGGAATGAAGAAACTTCTTGACTTAACTCAGATTTCCACCTTTCATGGCTTCATCTCTCTTGCAACCTTATTAATTCGGCACCTCCTTGAAGACCAGGCTTCATTGCGTTATGCTATGGAGAAAACGGTTGTTGCATCTGTGTCAATAAATGCCGTCGCTACAAGAGAAATAAATTTCCTTTTGAGAGTTTTTGCCTCGGCTGCTTGCAGAGACAGCAATATGTTTGCAGATGTTGCAAAATCAACACTAACACTGGATGTACCAATGACTTTCCGCCGAGGAGAAGAAGAAGAGCCAAGATTAGTTGTAAAGGCAAATCCAAACAAACCTATATCCCCTGTTCCTGTTTTGAGCGACACAGGTCGTCAAGTTCTGTATAGCCTCCTTGACGCATTGATCCTTGAACCTGAGGAAACAGCAGTAATTCTTCAAGCTGAGCCTATACCTTCTAAAGAACCAAAGCCTCACAGTTGGCAGCAAAGGCAACAAGTCTTGAGAAACCCTAGTGCAATTGATTTGCTCAATCAAGCTTCAGAAGAAATCCCTGACTCTTCCAAAGAAAAGAAAAAAGAAACAAAAGAAGATGAAAGCTTGAAGAAGAAACAGCACCTTCTGTCGAAAAGTATTATTTGTCGGCTTCTTGGAGAATTGGTGAGATCCTATGCTGGGTGTTCGAAAGTCATAACTGAATATTCTTTTCAAGCTGGTGCAAGTCCATTAGTTACTGAGGACTGTTCCGCTATTGCGTTTATACTTGATAACTTATTGCCGTCCACTCAGACAGCTGGAGACAAAGACTGTCCAGCCAACGTAAAATTATTTCTTGGTGCAATAGCATCATCCGGCCATACTCCTGATGCCCAGAACATGTTGATAGTTGAGGTTAAAAATGCTTTACAGCGTGCTTTAGCTCTTCAGGAATCAAGTGATAAACATACTCGAATTCAGGCCATAGCTAATTTGATTTCTAGCATTCTTGAGTCATCAGCTTCCCCAAAAGAAAATCGTGGTATGGCAACTCCACCAAATAACAATACTCCTTTAGTAAAAGTAATGATTAAACGTGGAATAGTGTCAGAGTTGGCTCGCGCCTCCTATTGTCTTGATCTTTCTAGCCCAAACTTAGCAGCAACTGTGAATGCTGTTCTAAAACCTCTCGAGTTTTTGACTCGTGTCGTCAATATTCCGGTGCCATCTGCTTTAGCTCGGTCACAGGGACCGCAAGCTGCAGCAAATGCATCTGAGCCAACTCCTCAAACAACGGAAGGCGATGCACAAGCTGAAGTGCATCCAGGAGAAGACACAGAGAGAACAGAGAATGACCTTTCTACGACGAATGATCCAATTGTAGACGATGCCGAAAATGTACTAGAAGAAATAATGGATACTATATTGGACAGAGGACGTTCAGATCCAGAAAGTCAAGTGCTGGGAGAAGTCAATATGTCTGACTCGCAGATGGAAAATTTAGACACCGAGAACGACACATCAGATTCAGAAGAATCTCAGATTGACGAACATGATGACGAAGATGAGGAAGAAAATGCTGATGAGGGTGAGTCATATTTGTTTTTTTTTACTTCCATTGCACTACGTCTATTCTAAACTTAAATAGAATAATAAATAATGTCTCGACACTCTTTTTTATCACAGAAAAAAGAATGAAAAATAAAAGAATAAGGACAGGGCTATATCAGTTTTCTTGCCTATCAATTAGTTATTTAACCTTTAAAACCGATTCTTTTGTTTCTATTTCTTTTTATCCAACCAATAAGGGCAGCTATGTTACATGAAGTTTGTTAATTTGTGGCTAACTCTTAAATTAACTTAATATAAAATTACAAATACTTTTGAACATTGGGTCCTCACTTCTATAAAACAAAGATAACCATATATGGACGAACTAGTTCATATAGACATGGGCGCCTATAAGCTGAATTTCGGGGGGGGGGCTTACCTGGTTGAATCGCAACTTCCAATGCTGTATAATAGAAATCTCAAAACAAAACCATAAAATATAAGGCAGCATCATTCAGCCAGGGGGGGGGGGCTGGAGCCCCCCTCTGCACCCCCCCTCCCCCCATATGGGCAAACATGCTTATAGATCTACAATCTGTAAACTTAAAAAAGCTAATAAACCTAACTGTTGCTCATTTGAAATTTAATTTGTCCATTCCCTCTTCATTAGTTTGCACAAAGGCAGCGATGTAATTTCGAAAAATATAAAAAAGAATAAAAATTAAACTACCAAAGCAATGGAAGAAAAAAAGTCGAAGCAAACATCTTGGAGAAAAATAAAATAAATTTTCTTTCATAGTTGTTCGCTTTCTTTAAGAAATCAAATTAAGAAAAGAAAGGAAAAATCTAGTACCATTTCTTTAAGATTATAGATTTGGTAGTCCCTAAGATTATTATTATAATTGTGGCTGGACTCACCAAACTAAGTTGAGGCTAGGGTCACAAAGACCTATTGCCTCCACACACAAAATGTGATTAGTAGTGGGAGGTGGGGGGGGGGGGGTTGTATCTAGTTCTTAAGATACAAATAGAGGAAGTTTATGTTGAAAAAAATAGCGTTGAAACAAACGGAAGCAAACAATTAAAACTTAGAAAAAAGATATTTAAGTGGACGCGGTGCCTTAAAACCATATTGCAAGCCTCAGCGTTGGCTTACCACAAAGACAAAACGAGTTGTTCTCTATTTAATCGATAAAACAAAATTCACAATTTCTGACGTTGTAAGTTTCATTAGAACTGAATTGCGGCGCACTGAATATCTCTATTTGCGATGCGACGCGCAAGAAGCCAAATTTTTTTTTCTAAGATAGTAGGTGTCGGCCTTTAGTTTTCTTTCATTTATTCCTATTTCTTATCCAAGCCGTACAAGTTATGACAAGACTGCCCAATCAATTCTAAATAGTTTGGCCACACATAACTAAAAAGGTATAAAATAGATGAGGTTGTGTGATCCTTTAAGATACCATATCGTCTCAAGACCATAATAGAGGGCGCATAAAAAAGAAACCTGTTTAATGTGCAGTTTTTTCTTACTGATTTCTACTAGATTCTTGAGTTATAGTGTGTCTATTAGTACGTTTTAATGTGTTTGTTTTACAATTTAATATGTCTAATATTCTTGTAATCACGGGTTTTTTAATATGTACACTAGTTTGATCTAGTTTGTATGTTCTTTATGTGCTTTCTATTTACTTATTTATTTTTCTCCTGTATTACTTTTTTCAACTACAAATACTATGCTTTATATTTTCAAGTTATCTCTCTCATATTTAAAAGTATAACCTTCAAGTATTAAATTGATTAATAAATTTTGAAAATTAAACTTGATATTTTATAAATTTAGTTATTTGTTTCTGAGTTTTAGCTGATGCTGTTTTGATATCAACATATTTATTATTATTTATAATAAACATATTTTTTTAATAATGTCAGGACGTGTCCTTTGGATTAATCTTGCTCTTACATGTGTAGTTATTTTGACAATATTTTCTTTGCTTTTTATTTAATGTACAGTCTTTAATCATAGTTTTGACTTTCTTGTTCGTACGGGGGAGGGTAAGTTAAACATTCCCCTTGTTTTATTTTTGTCCAAGAGCCAGATCCTGCGGCTTGTCAAGTGGGATCTGAGTATTCAATAAAGAAAAAAAAAATTGCTACGAACCGTAAGCAGAAGCAAAGCAAGATTAAATGTATTGACATAAAAAAAACAACGGTAGGCTAGGAGGATCGACATACCAACATTTGGCCTCCGATAATACCATTGGTCAATCCTTGTTTGACTCGGGCTCAAACGAAGTGCCTTATGGCTACCGTTTCACTAAAATCTAGTTAGAAAATTGTCGAAAATAAAAGCGTTTGTAAGCATTCTAAGCCAGAAAATTTGGAGGTGCCGTTTTCATCTTTCAAGTGAGATTTGAAGCCCTGTTAAGAAAATCTTTTTTACGAAGTGAGCGTTCGAAAAATAAGTTCATATAAGACTTCTCCATCTGCCTACATAAAAAATACGTCAAAAGAATAATATTCATATAACAGTAAGCTTATCACCAACTTTACGGTAGTTCAATGAATGTGAGGGAAGTCCTCCAGTCTCATAAGTTGGAAATCACTGCGTAACTGTTTTCGAACAAGATGCCACAAATTTCAGCTGAGAAGTATACGAGGGTGGGGGTTGGTGGATGTTAAGGGTTCACAGCCTTATATTTCACCTCCATTAATGTGGATTGGTAATCCATGTTTATATTCAAACAAGGTGCCCTAGCTACAGTTCTTGGCTGCCTTCAACAGGTTTCAAGCAAGATGTCACATGTGTATCTTTCTGCTGAGAAGCTGGTGGGGGTAGGGGTAGGTGAATGTTAGAGGGGTGACGGGCCTATATTTTACCTCCAATAGCATGGATTGGAAACCTTGGCATGATTCCGCTTTAAGCAAGGCGCATCCTGCTTGCATTTCTGAAAATAATGATGAAGAAGACTTGGGGGATCGAAGGGTGAATGCACCAACTCCATGCCTCCAGTAATACTAATTGAAGGTCTGTATGATTCTAGCTCAAATGAGGTACAATATACCAACCTTTTCAGTAAAAAACTGGTTTGAAAGTTTTGAAATTAACAGCATTTGTAATAGGACATCTAAGCCTCAAAATTTGGAGGTGCCCTCTCCATCCTTCGAACGAGATTAAAGTCCTATCGAGAAAAAGCTTTTTTGCGAGGAAATGTTAGGAAAATATTTATACTTTTCCATTTGTCTATTTAAAAACAAGTGCAGCCACAAAGAATATCACTGACATGGCAATGTGCTAATACACCAAGTTTTGGTACTTCAGTGAATAAGAGAGGCCAATTACAGAGGTTGAGCTTCAAATTTAGTCCTCCAGTCCCACTGATTGAAAGTCCTTGCATGGCTTGGTTTCAAACAAGATGCTACATGTGTGTCATTCCGCTGAGAAGTTGGTGGGGTGAGGGTAGGTGGATTTTAGAGGGGTCGCGACCCATATTTTGCCTCCAATAACATGGATTCGCAGTCTCGGAATGATTCTGCTTCAAATACAGCACCCTGGCTAAAAAATCCTGCCTGCCTTTCCTAAAAAAAAAGACTGAAAAGATTCGGGAAAGGAGTGTTGCAGGATCAACGCATCAACCGCGTGCCTCCGATAATACTAATTGAAAATCCTCATGTCAGTCAGTCTTGCTCAAGTAAGATATTATGTGCCCGCCTTTTTACTTAAAAATTAACTTTAAAAGTTTTGCAAAAGCCTTTGTAAAATAAAAGCCTTTGTAAAAGGACATTCTGAGCCATAAACTTGTTGAAAGGCCGTTTACATCCTTAGAGCTAGATTGATATGAAGCGTAGCACTTTTAGTAAAGAAAGTCCTGTACTAGGTTGCGACTTTCAAATAAAGAAAAATGTTCTTTGTTTTTCTAAAAAACAAGACATAGTAGATGTCTCTTTTTTCATATAAATCATAACGGTCTAAATGTGAAAGTTAAACAGTCTTACTATACTGCACATAAATTGAAGTGCCAAAAAATTAATGATAAACGTATTTTAGTTGGTAGAAGGGAAAGTTTTCATTGCATGCGACCCTAGGCAGGACATTTGTCCTCCATAGGTGTTCATGAACGGGGAGGGGATATCGAGAATTTAAGTCCTCCTTTTAAGAACTCTATCTTTTAAATAAAAATATCCTTAATATTACTGAAAAATTGACTACTCTGCTAATTTTGATGGTTGACCTTTTAGCGCAACGATATTAGTTTTGCATTTAAGGGTATTCAGATGATATCTTTTCCTGATTTAAAGCAGTGTGTCTTTAAAAAGTATTAAATATAATGCTTAGTGAATGAAAACCTTGAGAACAAAATGATATTTATGTGTATATAAAAAGTTTCTTCCATGCTTGTCTTTTGTGCCCATTTTGATTTTCGTGTCCTCTGTGTACTGTTTTGTGTGCATGAATGCCGATCATGCAAATTTAAAATAACTGCGTTTTAATACCGAAAAAACACCTGAGTGCCACTTGTCAATTGAGTTGTGAATACCATGTAAAATCTTCTGTTATTGCTGTGTCTGAAAACAGAAGCTTTGGTTTGCTGTTGTTTGGTTTTTCCTTTGTTGTAGCCTACTTGAAGTCTCTTTATTTTGTTTTTCTCCCGCTTTCCTTCTCTAGTTGATATTAAAACTAATATATCTCTTTTCATCGTAGGTGATGAAGAGAATGATGAAGAAAATATTGATGAACAAGATGATGAAGCCTCTGAAAATGAAGATAACGGGGACAACGATGATGAAGGTGGGTCTGCTATGGAAGAGGAATCGAATGACTACCAACAAGCAGCTGAAGACTCCTTTCTGCGACATGTTGAGAACGACGACTACTTAATGATTCACACATTGGGCGACCATGACAATCTTGCAACACTATCAAGTGCTCTTGGAGGTTTCATTTTCAATGACCCAAGTAATCTAAGAGCTTTGCAACTCAATCTTCACTCCTTTGATGACGCCACCAGCGCAGCACCAGAAAGCATAGGTGCACCTGCCCCAAGATTTACTCCCTTTACGCACCCGCTCTTGAGTGATCGACAAGCAGCTGCACAAGCCTCTGCTCAAGAGAGTCAAGGACTTAACCAAATAGCTAGGCACCGTATGAGTCGAACAAGAAATCGCCCTTCACAGAGACCTAACACTTCCGTGATCATTCAGCGGCTGCTGGGACCATCGGCAAACCAAGATCTAGTACAATTGGATGCTTCACAAGTACTTGGATTAGGCCGTGAATCGCGTTTCTTGTTTATTGATACCGTTTTTGGAGGACAAGAAGATGATCATTTCGAAGTAAGAGATCAAGGCGGAGGAATGTTTGGTTCATCTGTTGGAATATCAAACTCTGGTCAAACCCCGAGCACACTTGGTCGCTGGCTTGAAGAGGCGTTTGTAATGGATGCGAGCTCTATTCACGACTGCTTGACAATTGTGAAACCTTCTATTATGGAACATATTGAGGAACAGAAGGACAAAGAACTTGCTGAAAGAAAAGAGAAAAGAAGGAAACAACTTGAAGAAGAAGAGGCTAAAAAGAGACAAGAAAGAGAAAAGAAAGAAAAACAAGAAGAACAGAAAGTAAGTGAATCCTCACTGCAAGGGGATGTTCAAAATGCAACTATGAACCTCGCACAATCTATGGTTGAATCAGTACTAGATTCTATCCTAAGTAGAGACCAAGAAAATGAAAATGCAGAAGTCTCTTCTACACCAGATACTGTCGAATTCCATCCCGAAAGCGAGTCTTTCCGCGAATTATCCGTTCTTACCCCTAGTGAAGAACAGCAAGTGCCAGGAGTAAGTGAAGTGGCTGCAACATCTCAAAGTCAAGATATCACAATTCAGAATGCTGAACAGCAACAGCCCCCGTTGCCTGCTGTGGAGCCAGAAGGTACCGAGACACCACTGAACGCTTTGATGAATTTATGTTCGGCGCAACCAGCTATGCCAGAGAGACAACGTGAGCCTGAAATTCAAATGGCTGTGGAACCTGTGCCTATTATACAAAGCAATGTACAATCAGACGTACAAGGACCACCTCAGCCTAGCGCTACAGAAATACCACCAGAAATTCAAGCTATTTTAGGGGATTTGGTTGTGCCAGAAGGCGTTGATCCGTCCTTTCTTGCAGCGCTGCCTGAAGAAATGAGACAAGAAGTCATAAATGAACATAATAGAATGCAGCGACTTCAAGGTCGTATTCCACGATCTGTAAATGATTTAGCGTCAAGTGCTTCGAACGTTGAAGTGAATCCGGAATTTCTAGCTGCTTTGCCTCCTTCAATTCAAGAAGAAGTTCTTACCCAACAGAGACTTGAACAACAGCGAATTGTTCCGGCTCTTATTCCTTCTTCAGCTGCTAGTACAGAGCAACCGGAGGATTCTGCTGGCTTCCTGCAAAGCTTACCAACAAGTTTGCGTCAAACTGTCCTTGCTGACTTAGAAGACAGCCAAATAGCTCTTTTACCTCCTGACTTAGCAGCAGAAGCACAAAGACTTAGAAGAGAGTGGGAAGCACGTAATCGTCACCTAAATGAGCGAATATTCTCTTCAGATGCTAGTGCGCTGAACTCAATCTTACGCTCAACTGTCCGTCTTGCTGGTGCCAGATATGCTATACAAGCCATGCCATCATCTCGTTCAGGCTGGACAGCATGGGGTAGTCGGGGGGCCACTGCAACAACGTCCTCACAAGCAGCTCACCAACCAAAGCCAAAAGGGAAACAGCTTCTTGATGTTGATGGTCTTACTTGCCTCCTTGTTCTCCTATTCCTAGATGAGCCAAAATTGAATATCGCAAGATTACATCGCGTCATACGAAATCTTTGCTATCATAGTCAAACCCGTCAGTGGGTGATAAAATCCTTACTTCTTATTTTGGAGAAAATCAACCAACAGAAAGAAGACACATGTGTTAAAAAGAAAGCTCAGTTACCGGCGACAAAAGAGGCAGGTGTGTTTTGGTTGAACATTAGTATGGATGCAGCTTTGGGTTCTAAGACTAGTGTCTTTTCTGTAATTCGTCCTGTGACTGGCAAGAAAGCACCAGGTGTAGAGAAAACCAATATTCTGGTGCACCCACAAGCAGCACCTACTGTGTGTCGCCATGCCTTAGATGTTATAATTCAGCTAGCAAAAACATTCCCTGAGACGTTCTTGCCAAAAGAAGAAACTGATGAAAAGGTAGAGAAAACTCCAAAAGGTAAAAAATCTGATGTTGTTCCTAGTTTCTGGGATGTTTTGTTACGCCTTGACACCTCTGCATCTAAAAAAGGAAAATCAGGGGCTAAAAGCCAACCAGGGTTCATTTCTAATTTGACAAACGAATCTGAACAGTGTGTCACCACGTTCGAAACTTCACCTTTTGGTCAGCTTTTTTCGATGCTTTCGATGCCGGTGATCAAAAGATCCGCTTTGTTAACGGATCGAATGTTGAAGGCACTCTCTCTTGTATCGTTGGGATTGCCTGGGTCGATAGCGCCATCTTCCAGGCGTCAAGAAGGTAGAATGCGTGATTGGGAGCGACGTGAAATACAAAAGCAGGAAGCTGCTAAAGAAACCTCTAAAGCTCAGACAGTTATGTTAAATGGGGCCCTTGAGCCTTCTCTTAGACTTGCTGTTGGAGTATTAACTTCTAAAAGCTGCTCCGAAGAAGGCCTAGAAGATGCTACGTCTTTACTCATGAATCTAAGTCATGCTTCCAAATGTGATTTGATCTTAAAGTTGCTTCTAGATGGAGCCAGAGAACTAGGATGTGTGATCAGAGACCAGATTCAAAGTCTTCTTAATGAATTACGTAGCGTCCAATCTGTTAAAGCTAACGTTGCTGAAAAGATGGAAGAAGTACCTGAAGAACCAAGCTCGTCTAAAAGTTATAAGGGCGTGATGGTAGATCGTTTTACCCGTGATAGTGTTGTTTTGTCTGCTCCATCAAAGCCCAAGGCTTTGGCTGTGCCTACTAGTGAGTTACAGTTACCCTCTATGACACCATTAACTACAAAAGGATCTAATCAGGCCTTTTTCTTGCGTATACTAAAGGTTGTTCTTCAGTTAAAGGAAGCAAAATCTCCCAAAATCCAGCAGCCAGCAGCTGAAAATGACGGGGGAGGACAAACAGAAACGTCGAATGAGAGTAATATCACTACTGAAGAAGCTCCTATGGAAGTTGATAATGAACCTGAAACAAGTACCCCTATTCCACCTGAAGTGCCGCAAAAATCTCTTAGTGAGCAACTTGACTTGGATGAGCTTTGGATAACTTTAAGTAATTGTTTGGAGCTGTTGTCTGAAACACCTGATAGTCATGCTGTGCTTATCTTACAGCCTGCGGTAGAGGCTTTCTTCTTAGTTCACGGATCTGCTGCAAAAAATAAAAAGGAGGAACTTGCCCCGGCTGAACTACAAGAGCCACCTTCCCCATTGCCCACTGGCTCAACGGACTTACCAACACCAGTACCTAAAGAAGCCAACTTGTCTCCAGAAGTACAAAAGTTTTTGAATTTTGCGGAAAAACATCGGACAGTTTTGAATCAAATTCTTCGCCAATCTAGTTGCAATTTAACTGATGGTCCGTTTGCAGTTCTGGTGGACCATACCCGTGTCTTAGATTTTGACGTGAAGAGACGTTTTTTTAGATCTGAGCTTGAAAGAGCTGATGAAGGCCACCGAAGGGAAGATCTGGCTGTTCATGTTCGTAGGGAACACGTTTTCCAAGATTCGTTTAGGGAGTTACATAGGCGTAATGCAGAAGAATGGAAGCATCGATTTTATATAGTTTTTGAAGGAGAAGAAGGACAAGATGCCGGTGGTCTTCTTAGAGAGTGGTATGTTATCATTTCAAGAGAGATATTTAATCCAATGTATGCCCTTTTCAAAATTTCACCTGGCGATAGAGTGACCTATATGATCAATGAATCCTCACACTACAATCCAAATCACTTACAGTATTTCAAGTTTGTTGGAAGAGTGATAGCCAAAGCCATATATGATAACAAACTTTTAGAATGCTATTTTACTAGATCATTCTATAAGCACATCCTTGGAAAGCATGTAAAGTACACAGACATGGAAACCGAAGATTATAGTTTTTATCAGGGCTTGGTATTTTTAATGGAACATGATATTGCTGAACTGGGGTATGAGCTGACCTTTTCCACGGAAGTGCAAGAGTTTGGCGTAACTGAGATTCGTGACTTGAAGCCTAATGGAAGAAATATCACTGTAACCGAGGAGAATAAAATGGAATACGTTTGTTTAGTGTGTCAGATGAAAATGACTGGAGCAATCAGGAAACAACTAGATGCTTTCTTAGAAGGATTTTATGACATTATCCCCAAAAGGCTCATATCTATATTTAATGAACAAGAATTGGAACTTTTAATATCTGGATTGCCCAATGTTGATGTCGAAGATCTAAGAGCTAATACTGAATATCACAAGTACCAAGTGAACTCCTTACAAATTCAGTGGTTTTGGCGTGCTCTGCGCAGTTTTGATCAGGCAGATCGTGCCAAGTTCTTGCAGTTTGTCACAGGCACTTCAAAAGTGCCTCTTCAAGGCTTTGCTGCACTGGAAGGTATGAACGGAACGCAAAAATTCCAGATTCATCGTGATGACAGGTCAACAGATCGTCTACCCTCGGCTCATACTTGCTTTAATCAGCTTGATTTACCGGCTTATGAAACGTATGATAAATTGAGGGAGTATCTTCTGAAAGCTATTCGGGAATGTTCGGAAGGTTTTGGCTTTGCCTAAATTTTCTTTTTTATAGCAATTTTAATTTTTTTTTTTTTTGTTTCCTATTTTTTAGTAATGTTCAGCGAAGGATTTAAAAGATTCGTCAACAGAAATTTGGTTATCATTGTTATGATTCCTGCTCTAGGAGGAATCCACTATGGGTGGAGGTCAATTCAGAAAAACACTTCTTATGTACCAGAGTGGCGCAGAGATGATAGGAGTATGTTCACTAGAGTAAGTCAGTTTTGTGGTCTTTTTCAAATAGTTGATTTCTAAATATGTTTTTTTTTCTTTACGCTCTGAAAGTGTTCACAATGTAACTATGAATTTGTTTCTCGACTTTTGTGACTAACATTTCCCCCCTTTTTGGTTAAAAATTGATTAGGGAGAATTGCTAAACATTAGATTATATCCCATAAAGTATAAGAATCAAAGTTTGGTTTCGATGAAATCTTGCAAAATGCCACCATGTATCCTATGGGTGTATTCTGTTGAAAGTATCAATTGATTCCTTCAAGATTTAAAAAATCGTTTTTGAAACTTGGTACGTGAAAAGATAACCTGGAGGTCTGGTATATGTGCACGCCTGCAGATAGGCTTGACTAAAGTCATTTGAATCATGTGTTGATGTATGTTGTTAATGCCCCTTTCACAGTGAGATTTTACTAATGCAGAGATACAGCTAGAGTTAATTTGAGCCAATCAGATTTTTCATAGAATTTTCTAATTGACGACAAAATTCTGAATTGCTTAAATTAGCGCTAGCTAAATCTCAAAATTGGTAAAATTGTATTGTGGGTAGGTCATAAGAGTGCCCTATCATTAAGTCGCGAAGGGTGTGTCATGGTCTTGATAACGGTCTGTCACAAAACAAAGGGAAAGAAAAAACAGGTGGTTATGATTGTAATCGGGGATGTACGGGTGGGGAGGGCCTTGGAACCCGGGCTCCCCCCTGAAATCATAAAATTTCCCAAATTTGCGAACACTTCTTCAATTTATTAATATTTTTTTTTATTATTTTCTCTCCCCCCCCCCCCAGAAAAAAGTCCTGAGTGCGTGCCTGGTTGTAATTGTATCAAGGGTGCAACATTGGTCAAAAACCGATGTAAAAACTATTTCACAAGATTAGCTTCGGTGTAATAAAACGAAATAATGGGAAGAAACTTCGAATTGCAAAATTAAAAAAAAATATGAAAAAACAGACATGAATATGAGAAAAGAATGCAAAATCTTGGTGTTGCTTACCGTCTGTCATAAAAAAAGGGGAAGAAAGAGGGTGGGGATGATTGCAATCAGAAAAATATGGTGGGGGAGGGCCTCGGACCCAGGCTCTCTCCTGAAAACTAAGTTTGCCCGAATTTGTGGACGCTTCATATTCAAATTATCAGTAAAATTGTTTTTTTATTCCCCCCCCCTTGAAAAAATCTCTGCAGGAATGAAAAATAATTTTTAAAAATAGGTAAATACAATCCAATTCAAATAATAGGATCAATTTTTAAAGCTGCTATGATCGTAAAATATCTGCAGTAGAAGTCTGGAAATTTCACACAACCAAGATAACTGACCAACACGTCCTATTAGACTATTGATGATTGTCTCTTATTAGGTTGCTAGCTACCGCTGCAACCCGGATTAGAATAGCTTTGGGGTGGGGGGGATGATAGAGGCGAATTTCTATGGCCCCGTGTATAAATATTGTGCCTAATCTAATATAGAATTTTATTCGGTTTTATTTTTTACTTTAGTCACGGAAACTCTTTACAGTTTATTGCCTATTTACGTATACTTATGTATTTTGTTTCTTAATGACTATATTAGTATTATGACCGGATAACAGTAGATGACTGCCAAAGCAAATTAAACAGCAATTTAGTAAACAGTAAACAACAATTTTAACTAAAAAAGCAAAAGTTGTCACTTATTGTAATGAGCAGGCAATGACCAATAGTGTTAATTTTGTACAATGCTTCCAGGCTTCCGAATTTTCCAGATTTTTTCACTTTTCCAGATTTCAAAGCAAATTGCCACTATTCCGAATTTTCCAGAAAGAAAACGAGTTTCTTCAAAATATATTCAAAAATAAATGATTGTGGATGTTCGGTTATTAAAATTATATTAAAGTCATTAATTTTTGTTAGCGCTAATTTTTCGGGAGTTTTAGGAAAACCTAATTTTCCTTAGGGGAAGCCCAAAAATTTGGGGATACTGGAAAATCTAGGTCCGTAAGACCGATGTACGGAAATTTATGGTGCCAATGACCCGGTTTTCTCCTACCTCTTACAAAAAAAAAAAATGATCCGTTTCAAAAATGGAATGGTTTTTGGCTTTAATTTTGGTAATATGATGTGATTCCAGGTCATGATTTTCGTTCACGCGAATCTTCAAATAGGTAAAGCAATGAAATTTTAAAGCAGTATATTTCTGAAATGGAGAGCTCTTTGAACTATTTTTTTGCTCATACATTTCCAAATTAGCTTAAAGCCGGGTTTTAGCCAAATTAGCCTGCAAAACCAGTAAAAAAACGAATAAAAATGGCAATGCAATGTTTTGTTTTACTCTTTTTAGCCTTTGGTGGTAAATCTATCAGGACAGAAAAATTATCCTTCCATATTTCATATTAGCAATTCATATTCATACTTGAGCTCGCTTGTAAAACTTCATGCCGAGACCACGCCCACTTCTCGTTCAAATGACAATAACTTCTTGTGAATGCCGCACCAGTAAACCGATAATTTGATCTTTTAAACAGACAGAGTTTAATAAAAGCGTTTGAAAGTCATAACGTTCTTTGAGTTGTCACATCTTATGCAACGAAGTGACTTAAGGGTGTGGCACGTTTTCTGGTTTTTCAGAAACGGACCCTTTATTTTTAACTAGACCATGCTTCTTAATTTATGTCTTGTCTTATGGTTGTGTCATTGTTTCTTGCTCTTACTTTCTTTTTCTTTTTTCAGTTTAAAGACACACTTGGAAAGAAAATCGGCGATAAAATTTACGGTCCTCCGAACGAGTGATTTATTTTGTTTGATTAGTTGTATGTAAATAAAAAGAGCGATATTGTTTATGCAAATTTGGCTTCTTTTGGAGGATAGTAGGAGTCCAGAGTATTCATAACCATGGTTCATAACCTTAATTCATGGTTAAGAGACAAACCCTGGCGGAACCAAACATTAACTATTACGGAAACAAATCCGAAGTGCTAAAGCACATTTATGAGTTTCATCTTAGCCTCCTTTCTAGGTCTAGAAGAAAAAGATACGTTTTTATATTTCTTTCTCAATACTTGCGTAATTTTATCAAAATCCTTGGAGGGGGGGAGGGCAAAGTTGGTGCCAATTTCCCCAAATCAAGTGAAAATGACAGTGAAAACTGAAAAATGAGCCATACAGTACCATAAAGGTAAAGACTTACTAAAAAAAACTAACCCTTTTCTGTGGATGCTTGAATGAAGCAGGTTTATCTTAGTTTTGACAAGATTTTAGAAGAAACTAAATTTCAGCTTGGGGGGCGATGGGGAGTGGGGTGTTAATCTGTTTTTTTTTTTTTTTGGGGGGGGGGGGGGGTTGATCCCCCTTGCCCCATAGTAAATTACGCCCCTGTTTCTCAATATTTTTTACCAGTATTGTTTTTAATGAACTGTATTCAATACATTAATTATAGTTAGAGTAGCATATATATACTATGTCACAAAAAATCAGACCTATTTTCGGACACGAAACTAGGGATTTGGGAATGGTTCAGTGATGAAGCTACAGTGATGACATTAGTCAGATATGGCTCTGAAGCATGGGCGCTCCGAAAAGCGGATGAAGATTTGCTAGATGTTTTCCAGAGATTTGCGTACGGATTGTTCTGGGTACCCGGCTGAGAAGCCGTGTTTCAAACAGTATGCTGTACGAAGAATCTGCTTCAATCCCGCTTTCTAGGGCTATAATGAAAGAAAGGTTGAGATGGCTAGGGCACGTTTTGCGGATGAAATGTGAAAGATTGCCGAAGATCGTTCTTTTCGGCCCACCGTCTAGGGCTAAACGGAAAGCAGGTCGTCCACGGTTGGGTCGGGGGTGGGGGGGGGAGGATGTCAAAGAAAGATTTAAAGGAAATGGGAACTTCCTGGGAGGGGGCAAAGAGGGAAGCTTTGAATAGATTGGGGTGGAGGGGTGCGTGCGTAGCTGTGTTCAGGCGGCTTGGTGCTGCGGGTAAATGAAAATTTCAGGAGCTGAACTTCAACTACTGACTTTGACCAAAACGTGCAGTTACCAACAGCTAATTCTAGGGCCTAAATATTAAAAGAAAAATTCCACCATAGTAGTTAGCAGGTGAGTGTGCATAGGAGTCTGGAAGTACCTTCCCATCGCCTTGTGAAAGCAAGAATGTCGGTAGCCGCACTTTTTAAAATTCCGAGGAAAACGCAATCGAAAGAGTCAGTTCTTGTGGAGCTGAACGTATGGTAGATAGAAAAACGGATGAAACGCCAATTTAAAGCCGTTAGCAAGGGAAACTTCTTGGTAGAATTTCGGTCCTGTTGGATGAGATTTACTAGGTCAAAATTTCGAACAAAAAATGGATCCGACATTTCAGCTGCCCTTTTTTGCTGCTGAAGTAGTTACGACAAAAGTGCAGACAGCGCTTGGGTTCCTTTTCCATTTTGTTACGACTATTGCTCATCAATATTTTCTCAGGAATGCCAAGGCCTATCTTAAAGCTCAGACGTGGCGTTTCTACCTTTTTGCACTACTTTGGTCGTTTAAACCGAATTTAATACTAAGTGATTATAATACAACTTCAGAAATTTCGACTACTTGGTAAAAAAAACGAAAAGCAAGATAACTTATTGGGTCTTTACTGACTGCCTTTTCACTTTATCATATTTTTTTTATGTGGGGGGGGGGGGGATAACAGGGTTGTATCTTCTTCTGGGCATGCTCTCTGTACTGCGGTGTGTGGGTGGTTATTGTCTTGATTCATGCTTGCAAAAACACACTTGTAATACTCCACATTTAGAGGAGACATTAACCTGTAGGCTGATTGCACATCTTTGATTTTTTCAATAGGAATAGCAGGTTTGAAATCCATCAAATTTGGGACAACAAGAAACTCAACAACTTTTGTGGAAGAAGTGTCTTTCCTTATCTTAAGTTTACCCTCCACAGCAATGTTTATTTCAGAGACTGATTCGTCAGAAAACGACGGTTTGTAACCGACTCTTTTCGAGTAGCCTTGTTTAAACTGAAGTTGTTTAACTTTGGAAAATGGAACATTAGCTGATTTATAGATCTTGAATGCCTGCTGAAAATCCAGCACTATGTTCATCTGATGAACAAACTTTGTTCATTTGATGTCGTAATTGACCGGAGGTTAATCCTCCGGTCAGTTACGACAATTTCCGCTTTTAACAAGTGAAAAACATGCACTTACGATAAAGTTAAATTTTTGATTTACTCAGACAGGAGGCATCGTACAACAAAACGAACTACACCATTAGAAAGCTCGTAAAAAATAACTCTGGTAGTGTTCGTAACTCAATTTTGACTAGGGGTGTCAGCTACGGCATTCTTGCTTTCACAAGGCGCCGTGTCTATTTTTTGAAACACTCACTAAACGTTTCATTTACATTGCAAGTATTCTCCGAGTGGGATTTCTGGAGAATACAATAATAGTTGAAGGGCATGGATATAACTTAGATTCCAGAGGATTTGACAAAGTTAGTGTTTTCAAACCAAAATGGCAGCATTTATTCAATATTGGTGTCTTTTACGCCAGGTTCTGACTTAGGAATGTTATTAGACTCATTTTGGATGCCGTTTTTGCGCGTTCTGGAGTTTGACAAAAAACATGAATATTCTTTGTGCTAAATCTATGTAAATACTTGCTATTATGGTTTATGCTCCTTCAGTCTCACTTAGTGTTCTCGTGATAGCTTCGTATACCCAGTTCTTTTCTTTCATTGTCCATGATTTACAAATTTAGAATATTTTTCAAAAAACAGCATCTTTTCCGCCTAAAGTATCAGTTGAGTATTTTCCCGCGTACGCTCTTAAAACGCTGGAAGATTGAGATGTGTCTGCCCAGTCCTCTAGTTTTACTTAAGGCTACTTCCTGAAAGTCATGGGAAGAGCCGGTGGTGGTATTAAATCTTTTCGTTAGCCCTCAAGTATAAGTATTTAACAACCAATGGAGAAAGTTCAAAAAGACAACATTCTACCAGTTATGATTTAAATGTGCCTGCTACCCAGGGTGTTTGCTCACGCGTTTGATTCTGGAAAATGTCTGGAAGTACATTTTAGTATAGACTTACTCAAAGGGTCATCTAAAAAATTACTTTGTTAGCAAAATTATTTCGTGTCAAATTTCTAATTAATCCCTATTTAAAAAAAAAATAGTTTCATAATGAACGCTGTGAGTCAAGTGCGTTGACACTCAAATCTAAAGCAAAATTTTTGATAAAGACGCCAAGGCTTCGACGGGGTCAAAGACACTTTACTACAGAAAACAATTACCCGTGTATAATTTATTAGTACAGACTATTCTTACAAGCTCATTGATTTTACAACTCTGCCCCAATTCTTCTTTTGTATTCTGCCGTGAATCATAGTGGATGCCTAAGGTAGCTTCGATTCGCCGATAGCAGTTGCGTCTACTATTTGGTGACGAAAATTCCTAGATACCCTACTTGCATGATTTGAGTTGGAACAGATTTACGCGGATTGTCTAGATTTTATTGGCAGAATTTCCACTGATATTGAAGCAGATACTATTATATTTTCAGAAACGGAATCATAATCTTATGGACTATTAAGGCATGCTGTGTTTCCACTATTCGTCGGATTTTCATCAACACAAAATAGATTGTCCGAAATACCCCATAGAATTAATATTTGTAAATATTCGACCAGTAACACGGAATAAATATCGTGCACATGAAATCAACACGGATTGCAAATTTTTTCCAGGTTTGAGTATTTTGATGCACTTACTAAATATCACCTTAATGTCGTTTTTAGTCTAGACGAAAAAGATACCTCCTTAGACTCAATTTTTAATATTTTTACCAGTATTAGTTTCAGTGAACTGTATTTAATATATTATTTGGGTTGTATTTACTGCATTTGGGTTGTATAAGAGTACGAAAAATCTGACTCATTTTCGGGCACAAAACTAGTTGTTTAGGCGTGGCTAATCTTGTTTTCCCAAATTATTACGAAACTAAAAGACGGTTCCTTTGTGCCCTGGCACTTCTTATAGTATCCGAATGTGTTTCTCAAAATTCAATATTCCTCTAATATTCTCAATATTCAAAATTCAATATTCTCAAAATTATAGTATCTGAATAATTTTTCATATAACATGACTTTTTTTTGTATTGTCTCAGGTCTTTTTCCATAAATTTGAACCCCCTTCCCCTATAGGTAGTTGTGCATGACCTGTGTACTCTCCCCCACCCCCTTCTAGAACTAAAGATTTGTTAACGTAACAGTAATTTTCTTACTATAAGTAAGGGGTTTAGATAATTTATTTGGGACACTTTTTTTTATTGAATCCACATATTTTGAAAAAAAGATGTATGAAAAGATTGCCATTGCTACTAACCTATAATTGTCATTCCCCTAAACGATTTCTAATTTTAATATATCTGCCTATTTACGAGGGTAAGTAGAAGAAGTAATCTTGATCCTGAACGGGATAATTTTGAGAGTATATCTAGATTAATCCTGGTTGTTAGAACAATGAGGATTAGCGCGCTTAACTCGAATAACTAAATTCCCTAAAAGTTTGTGGAGAAACTCTTCGTAAGTTTTCGTTCATATTTGTGACATCGTGTGAGAGGCGTTTTTCTTCAGACAATAAAACAAAGCAACAAAACGATTACAACTTCATTCTAGTTCGTTATACAAACAAGAAACAATTAGTACATCATTAAGCAGATACTATGGATAAATGGATGAACTCTAATTTTTTGTTTAATCCATTATAGAATTCGCCTTGTAACCTTAATAAATTTCTTTGAAATGAAAGCTGTGCAGAAGCATAGTAGGTTTCTTAACGCCCGGGGCAATTTTATATTTTGTCTCCTCCCTTCATCATGGTTTGCGTAGCGGCTGTAATTTAGTAAAGAGTGAAGTACAGCTCATAGTAATCGAACATTTCAAAATACTATTTGAAAAATAAAACTGTCTAGTGAGAAAAATCTGTCATTTAAAGCTGATGCAAGAATGAAACCTATTATATAGGTTTAACTTTTAATTCTAGATATTGGAACTATCTAAGATTATTTATTAAGTTCAGTGGGATATCTACTTTAATACTATCCTAAAAATGATCTTAGATAAGATTTTAATCTTTAAAAAAATAACCTTATCAGACCTTCGTACTCTTGGGAAATAAAAAAAAAAATAGTCCTTTATCAGTAAATCCCATAAGAGTATATTGTTAGGCCAATATTTTTCATTTTTTTTTGGGAAGGACGATCCTTTGAACCCATCGTTGGGATACATTCCGTGCTAATAACTCCTCCCTTTGTGTGTTGCATAAGTGCCACGAAGTTTTTATGCACTTCAGGCATATTTATGCGTGACTTAGTGCGTGTGACTGGACCCCGCGTGACTGGCGTTTTTCTGAACAACAAGCAAAATTCGTTTAAATAACAAATGATTTTTTATGTTTTAGGAGTAAAACTTGTCTTTGGTCACACAATTATAAAACATGTGTCAACAGTGAGTAAATTGGGGAAAAAGAGATCTAGTAAGAAATGATCCGCTTTGTAATACTAATGAAGTTTGGGCAGCAGAAGAAGCATCTTTAGTGCAAATACTGCAGAGCTATCTATTTAATATGTAATCTAAAAATGAGTTTTGCAAAAACTTCTGCTGGACAGCTTTGGACTACCATGAGCAAATGTCGAACTAGTAGTTTAAATATGAAACAGAAGTTGTGTTACTCTTTTCATAAAATGTGGGGCTATTGATTTATAGTTGTGGCGGAACAATAGAAAAAACACCTTTAATGTGCATAATGTAACGTTATCTATTTACTATGGAGAAGGAAAATAGAAAGGCTTTCTAAATAGTTTTGCTTTAGGAGATCATAAGTCGTAGTGTGACCTCAAAATTGTGTGCTAATAATGAGATATCAAAAGTTGTTTCGGAAAAAGTGAGGTTTCGACAAAAAAATTCAACTCTCTTTTAGCATTGAATAAATTTTAAAACGAAAAGTCAGACAAAATAAGCTGTGTTTTTTTCTAGAAAGCTAAATATGACCTAGATACCTTGACTTTATTTGAAAAAATTGTGCTTAAATTTCAGCGTCGAAAAATTTGAACAATAAATTTTAACTGCATCTTTTCGTCAGATTCATTAGTTAGGGTATTTTATAATAGAGTTTGAATTTCAGGGTCGAAAATTTTGATCGGTAAATTCAACTTGAGTTTTTCGTAAGATTTATCACTTAGGTTAATCAAACATAATGGTGTCAGAGAAATAAAGTAAAAGGTCGTTTCAGGAACTTTTTTAATAAAGCCTCTGAAAGGCTGTTAATTGTTTTTCTTATCCACCTGCTCAACTTTTTTCTTGTATTTGTTTTACTTCCAAAATCATAATCTTTTAAGTAGGGTTTTAAGCAGACTATCTTGATCTTACCCATTTTTTTGAGGACGAGGGTCACCATACAAAAAAGGATGAAAAAAGATTCTCTAGAGGGAACAAATATATGATTTACACTATACAACTTTTCAGAAATTTCAAGTAAATTTTTCCAAGCTGGAATGCAAGTCGTTGATATTATGAGTGATCTTTACATGTTCGCTTTTTTGAATCTCCATGCCAAATATATTTAACAGATAGAAAAGTATTTTTTTTTTAAAGATTGTTTCGTAATTAAATTTTAACCAAAATTTTAACCAATTTTTAACCAAAATTTAACAAAAATTTTGACCAAAATTTTAGCAGAAAGCAGTTCAGTGATCAACCAAAGAATTGGTGTTTGAAAAAAAAAAAAAAAAAAAAAATCAGCATTTGGTACAGCATTTTCTAAAATATAGAAATATAAGGTATTATTTTGCTTTTACTTCAGAAAAAATATCATTTAGAACAAACCCCAAAAATATATTTAAGGACCCAAAGCCTTGTATCCTTCAGTGTGGAAAAGATTCTGACATTTTAGAAAGACATTTTAGAACAAATTTCGTTAAAATTGCCTTCTAAAAGTTATTTTGTGTTTGAGAGCAAAGGTTTCTTTTGTAATCTTCTAATTTCAATACGTATTTCTAAGCTAATCCCCTTATCAATGTACAAAGCTAAGAGTCAATTAATTTCTTGACTGTTAAATTAATGGAAAAAGAGGTGAAATTAGAATTGGTCAGATAATGATAAAAAAAAAATCATTTCTAACCCACTAATGCATTAATTTAAACGCTGGAGTACAAGAGAGAAAGAGAGAGAGAGAGGGAGAGAGAGAGAAAGAGAGAGAGAGAGAGAGAGAAACGAGAGAATTTTAGATTCAAAATCATTGGGATGTGGCAAATGATTAAGGTTAATGTCTGTCAGTCTCTTGCTGGCAACAGCGACCTTTCCAAAAACATCATTTATTCCAAATTAATGGGACATCCTCCTACTACGGCACCAAGATGGAAGGAAAAGCAAAAACTAAAAGAAACGGAAATACTGAATACGACTAGAAGAAAGATTTTTTTTTTGAGAAGTGGGTAATATCCAGAAAAATATAAAACTGAATGATCACAAAAAGAGAGAATAACTTGTACAGAGCCTTACAGTTGCATATCCCTCTACTACTAACGATCTTTGAGTGTCCAACCCTAATCTTAAACCTAGAGTCGGAAACTAGCCGTGAACGAAAAGAACAGAAATTATTAGTAGTAATGTTAACACCCAACCATTGAAAAGATAAGAGAAAAAAGATGGAAAGTTTTACAAGGAGGGGGAGAGGGTGAAGAGGAAGAGGAATCGAAGGAATGTACTAGCATTTATCTAAGTTCAGGTAAAGGCTAATGCGTGAAGTGAATAAAGTATAAAATAATAAATAAAGTGAAGCGTGCAAATGCTTCACTTATGTAGCTTTCTGATTTTTAAAGGTTATGTCCAGATTCAAGTGATTAGCACTCTAGACTTGAAATCCTTTGTCTGCGAAAACGGTGGTTCGTTGTTATTTGGTTTGGAACGGGGGTGAGTGGCGTGAATCTATAAGCTCAGCCATAGTTGATCCAAGTCTAAATGTGTACCTGGAAAAATATGGGGAAGGTAAACAGGAAGGGTGCGTGAAAGCACAGGATGGCTGGCCCCCATCCCCCCATTGCACCTCCTGTCTGAAGGGCCATGAAACGGAGATCAGTATGGCCGGTAGGCAGGCACTGTAAATTCCAATGCCATATTCTTAACCTTTTTTTATAGCTAAAAGATCGTCAATATTTGCTACGTTTGAAACGTTAGCTAAACCCTAAAAATAAATTAGAGGTATATTCAGATGTATTCAAGAAATTGCTAATTTGAACAAACAAGGAGACAAAACTCATCGTCGATCTCCCTTTTGAAAAGAGACATGTTGACCACAAATAGTACTGTTAAATTTAGCTTTAAGAATGGAATACGAGTACCAATATTTCATTAGGAAAACGATGGAAATATTAATACCACTAGAGAATTAAGAATGTAAAGATAAAAATGGCTTACAGAATAGAAGGCCTTAGAAATATCAAGCGCACAGAAATGAATGTCGCACTTAAACCGAGAAGCATCATGAAGAATAGAAGACTGAATACGGTAGGCAAGGCTCAATAGTAAATGAAACAAAGGAATGCAAACAGTAGTATTTTTTGAATCATTGTTGCAACAGCAGCTACCACTTAGTAAGGAGTGATCTACAGTCCATAGTTACCAAAAGTATAAGAATACGGTTTGAAAAAATCTGTCTAGTAATAAGACAATTTCATTTGAAGGTAATCTAGGAATTATGAATATTATACAGGTTTATGTTAACAGTAAGAGTTTATCACAACAACTCTTCAGGAATTTCCTCGAAATGGTAGTGGATCGAGAAAAGAAAGTAAACCATTGGAATCATCGTGCTCGAATTCGTTTTCTGGTCCTATCTTGACAACCACTTTTTTGCATAGGCAGCAGTGATACCTTTCTTCTTTCTATTTTCCTGTCAAGGCTAGCGCGCTACCAAAAAGTTGTAGAGAGATATTAAATGCTTATTCGCTAATATACCTTTCACATTTATGTCATTTTTTAAAATTCATCTTGATAACACCAAAATTAAATGTAATTTTCAAAATTTTCGCAATTTTCACAAAAACCGCACAGAATTATTACTTCAACTACAGAAAAAAGACCAATACAAGCCGAAAAAAGTATTGATTTTTAAATTGAGATATGGTCCAAAGTTCAACAACATACAGAATGGGAACCACCCATCGCATGCTATGAAATTTTTATTTCTTTTTTTTATTGAAGAAACACATTTTATTATCTATTTATATTTCACAGTACGTTTTTCTTTATTAATGATTGTATTTGCGAAAGATAATAGTATAATATACAGAACAATTATAAAAAATTGCTAATTAATCAAAACAACAAATGACACAAAAGGTATATAAACAACCTGCACAGAGAGAGATACTTGAATGATCAATGGATGTAAGCAAAGACAGATAACAAACAAAACTCTTTACTGCTGAGCTGAGATTCATAACTCATAGCTGACTCATAGCTGAGATTCAGTTTTTCAAATGAACAAATAAAAAATACTACAATTTGGGAGTTTCAGGTTTCAATTATATTTACTTCCAAATGGTTAAAAAGTAAAAGAAAAAATGGGTTGCCCAGAAAAACATTGTATTAATTTTTTGAAGGCTAGAATAAATGTACAATGCAAAAAGCAGCAAATATCTTAAGGACTATCATCCTAGTTTGTTGTTAAATTGAGGACAGTCTTGCCTACATACATTTTTTTTAGATATCTGCCCTTCACTTGCTTTAGCTCATACCCCATCCCAAAACATCAATATGTTTCAGTTTTCCCATGGCTTCGTATGCTTTTCATCAATAATACCATTTGCATTGCAGTCCACTTCCTTGAATAACAAGGAAAATCAATTTCTGCATGGGAATTAGTCTCCTGTTACATTTGCATTTTGTCTCTTTTTTTCATTGTTTTAGGAGGGGTGGTATCCTGGGGTGAGGGTCATTTGCAAGGCAATCACCATATCTAGCCCTCTTTTTGAGCAAGAAAAGAAATTTTGTAACAAGAAGGTGGCATTTTCTGCCATTATCTTCTATCACCTTAGAAATGCCACCTTCTCGTTGTAAAATTTCTTTTCTTACTTAAAGTAGAGGGCTAGATATGGTGGTTTCCTCGCAAATGACCATCACCCCAGGATACCACCCCTACTAGACAGGGACTGAGAAAAGGAGACAGAATGCAAATGCAACAGAAGACAACTTCCCACGCAAAAAAAAAAAAAAAAAAAAAAAAAAAAATGATTTTCCTTGTTGTTCAAGAAGACGGACTGCAATTCACATTACAAAATTTATTAAAAGCACGGGAAGTTATGGGAAAACCGAAACATTTCTAGCTAAGACACCTGACGGGCAGCAATCTCAAACAATAGAGGCAAGATTGTCTTCAATTTAAAAACAAACTAGGATGATAGTCTTTAAGATATTTGCTGCTTTTTTATATAGATATTAAAGATATCAATTAATATTAATAGATATTAAAGCTTTTATTAATAGATATTAAAGGAGTTTTCGATAATCTTTCTCATGCATCTGCTCTACTTAGTTTACTAAAATATGGTTTACCACATAACCTGGTTAATGTTTTTCGTTCGTGGTATTCTGGACTTAAAGTTCGCATTGCCTCGGGATCAATAATTTCTGCTGATGAAGTAGTAGTTAGGAGGGGGGTTAGACAAGGGGGGGGGATATTATCGTCGCCTATTTTCAATTTGAGTCTAAAGGATTGTTTTGCTTCATTAAAAACCTCTCTGATTTACTTAGCAGTTGAAATTAGTTATTTGGCTTATGCTGATGACATTATTTTATTTAGTCGGTCAAAGGCTGTGTTGATTGAAAATTTTAAGATTTTAGCGAATGAGTTGAACAAAAAAACTAGAAATTAGTCTCGCGAAATGCCAGTAATTTGTGATTAATGACCCTCTTGGCTCTCCTCCACTTGATTGCGTTAATGATCGGATTTTTCATGCTATAGATTCGATGATATACCTCGGTGTCCCATATTCTTCTGCAAAAAGACTATCACCTCTTTTAATAATAAGCCATCTGGAAGTTAAGATAAGAAAGAAGTTCGGTTCCCTTGTTCATCTGCGGGGTAATATGAGAAGGGATATATTAGCTAGACTGTATCAGTCAATGATTCTACATTCCAGCGGTGATTTTGCTTTCCAGCGGAAAGCAAAATATTCCAGCTGGACATTCCATCCGCATCCGCTGGAAAGCTGGACATTCCAGCTTTCCAGCGGTGATTTTGAAAACTTTTCTATCTTCTACTTCATCTCAAATTAAAGTTGTGTATTTTAGATATCTTAAATTTCTACTAAGTTTTCCGCTAAGTGCTCGTAATACTTCTTTAAAATATATGTATGGAATACAGGACCCGCTAGATGTAATAAAGATTAAGTGTGAGCTTTTAGTTCAAAAGGCTCGAAATTATCTTGAATATAGAAATTTATTCCTGTTTTTTGAAAAAATCTAACCGATGTTAATCGATTGACGTAGATGGTTGTATTAGTCGGTAGTTCTGGTCTTGTTAATTGTAAGTTGTGTCTTTATCTTTTATATTTATTTTGAATGTACTCCTCATAGTGTATCCTGAGGGAAAATAAAAGTATTATTATTATTATTAAAATAATATACACATGGAATAAAATTGCTAAAAAAAATTCACAACCAAAATATTCTCTACTAATTTTTCTTACTTAGCTCTTTAATTTTTTCAGCCAACTGCCATGGAAACATGTTTACATCAAAATATGTTTCAATATAAATATATAAACATGATTAAATATGAATATGTCTTTTTTTCATGCTGGTGGGCAGATGTTTTCGCAT